>CAUZXS010005385.1:37500-160000 GCA_963585895.1 Sepioteuthis lessoniana | reverse complement strand
GTACCATTCTAACAACTTCTGGAAGGCCCCATGGAAGTCCTCTTGTGTGGGCGTGTCAATGACCTTCGTCACAGCCTCTTTCATCTCCTCAATTGTTTCATAACGACAGCCTGTGAGCTTAGGGAATTACTAAAAGTCACAGGGAGCAAGGTTCGGACTATCGGGAAGCTGAGGAACTGTCTTGATGCCCATCTTGGTCAAATAGTCTGTGACAAGGATGGAGTTGTGGACTGGTGCATTGTCCTCGTGGAAATGCCACTGACCCGATTTGAAGAGTGCTGGCCTTATCGTATGCAACTCGTATATATATATATATATATATATATATCCGTTCATGCCACTAGCATAGATTTTCATGACTCTCTCTCGCCAGTCATGTCTATCATCCATCGTATTCAGCAGGTCCTCTAGACTACATCCTGTGTCCGTATAGAGCTGTTGTAGATAAGTTCTAGCTGGTCATCCAACTCCTACTCCTCTGTGTGATGGGGATCTATAGGAGAACGTCTCATGAGTTTGTCCTTACTCCTCCAGCAGTGTCTCGCTTGTATTATCTTGTTTTGGATATTTTTAGAGATGGGAGGTAGGTGGCTGTACAGCTGCTGTTTTGTGGGATGTTGCTTCCAGGAGACTAGTGAGTACAGTTCTGATGAAGAATTTCATACTTCTAGACTTGTTTTACATCTTGCTATACATACATGAATGCATGCTTAGCAGAATATCGATGGAGTCAGTGACACGAGTTTAAATCCTGCACGAGGCTGTTTGAGTTTCAGTTTACGCAAATGTTTTTGAGAAAGGCATGAACACATCTATTCTTGCTCTAGCTATGGCGAAACTGTAGGTCATACTGGACTCTTTAGCTTTGGTAAGGCAACTGTTCCAGGAGATGGAAAACTGAATTCAAATCAGTAATACTCAGCCAAGAAATTGACCTTTTGCCGCACACTGGAAAGGGGAGTTTGATAAATACTGAGTTCAATCCTAGTTTGAGTCGTACTAAAGACTAAACGAAAAATGGTACTTGATGTCTCCTTGCTTAACACAACATTAGAAGGTTCGGATCAAGGGTAAAGTGGAACAATCAAGGGAAAGATGTAGCGCTCTCCCCTACACCTCGGTGATGTAACAATTGAAAAGGGGACGTTCGGGTCTCCCTCGATTACGGTCGCCAACTTTACTTATATATATATATATATACGCCCCCTCCCAGGGGTTGAGCTCTCTGGCGAAGGAATTAACGGCTGCCACCTGCGTAATGCAAAGCTCTTCTAACGAATTGAACACTCTGGTATCCGATAGCACAAAATGTAAACAAACGAAAGCTAATACCAATGCGATATAATTCCTGAACTGACGTATGTTAGATACCTAGTCTAGTATAAAGTTAGGCAGGTTTCCATCCCAGCTTGAAGCGTCCTGCGTGTCTAGCCACGCTGAAGAGTTGTGATACAACGAAACAATCTGTCTGTGAATGACAATATATATATATATATATATCATAATCGAAACGAAGAGTATTAGGTATTATTTATTTACTAAACTCTACCGCGTTGAAACTCCGACTAAACTTTAATATCAATCAATTCAAAATCACCTCTTATATATATATATATATATATATATATATATATATATATATATATATATATACTTTTTTATAGATGCCTGTACATTTAACAGAATTCGGTACTATCAAATAACTGATGATCTCTGTTCTTATTGTATAATAATCTTGGTATCTTTGGTAATGTTTGATAATTGTTTGGGCTGTGCTCATTAATGAGTGATTCTGTATAAGTGTGTAAAACGTCTGTGTTTAAGTGAATGTCCGTGTGCCCGAATGTAAGTGTATATGTGTGTGTGTGTATGAGCCTTTGTGTGATGGACTGCGGAATCGTAGTACGCGAGTTCGTACTCCAGTCGCGCTATTACATTCAATTTCGGGCAAATACCCTTGGGAAAGGTATGAGCCCCCTTATCCCCCAGCTATGGGTTAAATAGCGCCACTACTGTTCTTCTAGGAGAATGGCTTTGGCATTAAATAACCTAAAAAAAGTTGATATGCCATTAAAACAAAGAAACCAAACCAAACCTTTGTGTGAGTGTGTGGATGTGTTTGTCAGTCTATGTGTGCTTTTGTCTGCGTTTAAGTCTGGATACCAAAATCTAAAAGATAGATATGCAATAAAAATTTACGAATTAAAAATGAAACCAAAGTAAACAACTATACACTTAACTCTGTTCACACACACAGACACAAGTTACACCAAAATTTCCCCCCACGCACTCAAATATATATATATATATATATATATATATATATATATTGCTAATTATATTAATGTGCATCCAAACTTTTTCATATTCATCTCAATCTTTCATATCTATCTCCATCAGTCCCATCATCATCATCATCATCTCTCTCTCTCTCTCTCTCTCTGTATCTATCTCATTCGCTTCCTCTCTTACATCCCACGTAGTGTAAACATATTGAACTTTATATTTTTACTTCGTCTCAAGCATCCACTGATCTCACCTGACAAATTGTATATGCACGTCAATAAGATGAACTTTAAAGACAGTATTCATAATTTATTTAGCTCCCCACGAGGCCAGATTGTGAGACAAGTTCGTTTTAACGTGGGTGTTCCACAGAAGGCAAATATACGGAGTGGAGAGTATTTTAAAACTTGCTCAAACTCCTTCAGCATCCCCCTTAAGATACGCCTCAGGCGTCGAATAAACAATCAACGCAGCTCGTTCCTTTAAAAACATTAGTATAGCAATTTCAAGTTGAAACTCTGACATAAAGAGAATACCGAGAAATCCTTTGATTAAAAACAAATAATTCCTCGAATTAATGATTTCACTTACATAACTAATACATGAGATTGGAACGATTGTAATGTCTGATTTTTCGGAAGAAATTTTTGGACCACATTTATTAAAGTTTAGCCTCTTGTTATCGTTAAGGAATAACTCAATGAGTAATTTTTATCACTGCCAGTATATTTTGTTTCACAATTTTTAAACAAAATGATTGGGCAAAAATCAAGAATCGCCAAAGAAAGAGTAATAAAATTTACCTTTATTGAAAGGTAAAAGTATAACATCTGCAAGTATTTTGTCTCAAACTGGAACTAAAAAAAGTCAAGAGGAGCCCAATGGGTACATGCTCTAAATGTTCACTTTTCAGTTGAAAACACTGTTGATTGCGGTGTTAAAGTCGTTGATACCGCGTCCACATTCTTCCTGGCTGATCTTTTGAATTATCAATGAAATAGCTGCCTTCAATCCACCAATAATGTAAGGGTTGTCCAGATAGATTTTGTCCTTGAGGAACCTCCAGAAGAAGAAACAATTTTGAAAGACATAGTTTCGTAATATGTCATTGCAAAACAAAAAAAAAAAAAAAAGAAAAAAAAAGAAAAAGTGCTCCGTCAACCAAGGCATGATTTTTCTAATATCCACATAAGTCAAAACGTCAACTATCTCTTAGCAATAATCTGAAAAAAAAAAGAAACTAAATAAAGAGTACTGGAGGTGCCCGTGGTGTAATGGTTATCGTCGTAGGAAATGAACACGGCGACACGAGTTCTAATTCTGTCCGAGACTAATTGCATTTTACATAGCACTAATACCCTTGGAAAAGGTATGAATCCAATTATTCTCCCTCCAGCTATGGGTAATTAGTAGGGTAGACTAGGTTCTTCAGCCTTGGTTAGGCAACGAGTCTAGGAGAAGGAAAACTCTGAATTCAAACCTGTTAAACTTCGCTTAAAAATTGACCTTGTGCCATATCCTGCCCGAGCGGAGGGGTTGGTAAACATGAATAAAGAGTACTGGGAAGATCTGAGAGGCCACTACTTTGTTTCAACATTTGTAAAAGACTGTGTACAGCAGCAAAATCCATTCAGAGCCCTTATTATTATTATTATGATACATTGAATGAAAGAAGTTGCAGGAGGTTGTTTTCGTATTTTCGAGGTGGATATTTCAGAAAGGATGTCATCCTCCATCACGATAATACTGCTCCTCACATAGCTCAATTACTAAAAATCTCGTTGAGAAGCTCTATTAAAAAAAAATGCTTTTATACTACATATTCCACTGACCTTGCTCCTTGTAATTATCTATTGTTTAGGGTATTACAGAATCTTTGGGATGGTCATAAATTGAAAAAGGGATGGACACACGAGTTGCATTCACATTTTCCATCAAAACCAAAAGAATTTTACAGGCATGTTATATAAAAGTCTGTTGACAGAATGAGATTTCAGGAAGCTGTGGAGGTTATGTTAATGATTACATATTTCTATTGGCATGAGGTCTATCATTTATAATATAAACTCTAAAATCGGACAATACATTCATTCCAACCTGATATATGTGATCGTCTCGGGGTTGTACATTATGTGTATCAATTTCCGTAAAGGGATGCTCGAGATTATCTATTTATCTAAAGATCTATCTATCTATTTGCTTGATGGCTGAAGCAGTAATGAGTTTATTTCCAATGTGAAATTCAGTATTATAGTAGAGTTCACAATTGCCCATTTTAAGCAAATTTACGCGGCATCCCGACGTCACTGTTGATATATCTTTGCTCATATTTATTTATTTATCTGTTTGCAAATGAAACTTCGCCGTACGCATTTTTTCTCTTTTCTCAAAGCATTCTAGTATATATATATATATGGGGGGAGGTTGTATGTGGATTGTGTGTGCATGTGAGAGAGAGAGAGAGAGGAGTCCCTCTGGCCTAGTGCTGAACATGCTTGTCTGTTACATCGTTGTAAGGAAGTTCAAACTCCAATCGCGCTGTTACGTTCACTTTCATACAAACACTATTCAGAAAGTTATGAAACCCACTTACACCCATTGCCAAGTCGGCTGGGGTTGTAAAATATACCGTCTGCTTCTCTGCAGAGGGGTAAGACCCCCACACCAACGAATGTCCTGTTTATGACACTAAACAATCTGACGGTGAGGTTCCAGAAATGCTGGAGCTTTGGGGGATGCAGAGTACCCTTTCATTGCCATCGCTTCCAGGTCCACTATGGCTCAGTGTGGTTCACCTGATAGCATCCTATCTATGGGTCAAACAGAACTAAACTTTGTATTTATGCTAAACTGAATTACTTGAAATAGGACTGTTTTTACATTGAAACTGTGTATTTAAGCTAAACTGAATTGTTTGATATAGAACTGTTTTAACATTTAAACTGTGTACTTACGCTAAACTGAATTGTTCGAAATAGAACTGTTTATATGTATAAAAATGGACTTGGCATTAATGATCAAAAATTTTGATGTGCCATTAAACCAAACTAAACCAAACCTTATCCCCACTCCAGATAAATAGTATCACAACGGTTCTTCTAAAGGATTGTTTTGGCATTAAAATAACTACGATGTTTGGTATGCCATTGAAGATATAATCCAATTAAACTATATATATGTATCTATCTATATATGTATATATATGTGTGTGTGTGTGTGTGTGTGCGTGTGTGTGAGTGAGTTAGCGTAGACACAGAGTTAAAGGTACTAAGTGACTCAGTTTTCCGCCCATGTGATCATCGAACCTATTGATTCCTTCCTCCAGGATATTATTTTATTTACTGTTGTAGGAATAATTAAATGGGTTAATCCAATTTGTGGAGCATTCTGGGAAGGGCACTCTAATTAATACTGTGTGGTTATTTATACGGTTATGTCCTCTCAATTTCAAGTTTTGTTAATTTTTTTCTCTGTTATGAGCTGGAGTGTGACATTGCAGTAAGCAAGTTCGAAATGTAGCCATTCTATTACGAACACTTTCGGACCTATTTTATTTATTGCATAGTAAGGTAAGGATCAAGGGTGAAGTTGAGCAATCCAGTGAATGGAGTAGCACCCTCCCCTACACCTTGGTGAAGTAGCTATGGATACGGGAGACTTTGGGTCACACTCGACTAAGGTAGCCAACTTTATTTATTAGTCTGGTCCAGTCTGTTGGGGCTGTAGTATACACCGACTGAATCTCTGCAGAGAGGTTAGACTCCCTCAATCAGTATCCTGGATATGACACTCAAAATCTGATGGTCGGAGCTTACTGGAGCTTTAGGGAATGTGAAAACTCCTTCATTTCAATCGCTCCCAGGTCCACTCTGCCCGGGAGTGGTAGAACCTGATAGGGTCCTATCTATGGGTCATATTGAACTGTTTGACATTTAAACTGTCTACTTTGACATTTAAACTCAGTATAAAAAATAACTTATGCTAAACTGAATTTCTTGAAATAGAACTGTTTAATCATTTAACTGTGTATAAACAATAAATGCTTAATTGAATGGTTGGTGATACGTTGCAGTAATGGAACCATGTAACTTTGACTCATGCTCAACTGAATTATTTGAAATGGAACTATTTGATCATTTATCTGTGCATAAGCATATGATTAATCGTAAATAGAATTATTTGTATTCGATAGAAATAAATGAAACTATTTAAATGTGGGCAAAAAATGAGCTCTGGTTGGTTTAAAAATGTTATATACAAAATGGGTTTAGAATAATATATCTACGAGACTAGCAAAAGCATGGGCAGCTATAGATAGGTTCTCAGTCATATGGAAGTCAGACCTGACCGACAAAATGAAGCGCAGTTTCTTCCAAGCAGCGATAGTGTCGATATTGCTATATGGATGCACCACATGGACGCTAACTAAACGTAGAAAAGGCTTGACGGTGATTACACAAGAATGCTGCGGGCAATATTGAACAAGTCCTGGTGACAGCACCCGACTAAGCAACAGCTATACGCCCACCTACCACCCATAACGAAAACTATCAAAATTAGACGAACCAGACACACGGGACACTGCTGGAGAAGTAGGGACGAGCTCATAAGTGGTGTACTCCTGTGAAACCCCCTCCCATGGACGATCAAAGGCTGGACGTCCTGCCCGAACCTGCATACAGCAGCTCTGTGCCGTTACGGGATGTAGCCCTGAGGATCTGCCGAAAGCAATGGACGATAGGGAGGGATGGCGAGAGAGAGTCAAGAATATCCGTGCTGATAGCGCGACATGATGATGATGAATATTTATGCATAAAAAGGATTTGGCATTAATTAATCTGCAATGGTTTATATGACATAAAACCAAACCAAACCAAACCAAACCACTACTGTCCTTCGAAAAGGATGGCTTTGGCATTAAATTACCCACAAAGGTTGATATACCATTAAGTAAAAAAATGAAGCAAGGATATCAATCAAATTTCCAAATCTCAAAACCCAAAATGAATATTTGATTTGATAAGATAATCACCCACCTTAATTAGACATTACTAAATAAATTTTTTTTTTTTTTGGAAATCAGACCTAACCGATAAAATGAAACGCAGTTTCTTCAAGGCAGCGGTCACATCGATACTGCTATATGGATGCACTACATGGACGCTAACAAAACGGCTGGAGAAGAAACTAGATGGCAATTACACAAGAATGCTGCGTGTAATCCTGAACAAGTCCTGGCAGCAACACCCCACAAGACACCAACTGTACGGCCAACTGCCCCCTATCACGAAAACTATTCAAGTTAGGCGAACCAGACATGCAGGACATTGCTGGAGAAGCAGAGATGAACTCATAAGAGATGTACTCTTATGGATCCCCACACACGGCCGCGCAAAAGCAGGACGACCAGCACGAACGTACATTCAGCAGCTATGTGAGGATACAGGTTGTTGTCCTGAAGACCTACCTAGGGCGATGAACGATAGGGAGGAGTGGCGAGAGAGGGTCAGGGATATCCGTGCTGCCAGCACGATATGATGATGATGATGACTAAATAATTCCATAGCTTCTTTGAACTAAAAATATATATAAAAACAAAAATGTTTCAAGCTATAAATCTTTAGAGTGTCCCACACATTAACAAAAACTCTCTAGCAAACTCCTGACAATGTTTTTGAAGAGTACTATTAATTTCATTGAAAAGATTGCAATATTTTAGCGAATTTCAGTTATAGTGGATAGAGTGTACATCCATGGCCCGGGAAACCGGGGTTCAATCCCAGGTCATGTCATACCACAAGACTTTAAAAAAAATGGCACTTGATACCTCATTGCTTAACACTCAGCATTATAAGGCACATATCAAGGATAAAGTGGAGCAATCCAGGGAAAGGAGTAGCGCTCTCCTTTACACCGAGGTGTAAGGGAGCGCTACTTCAGTTGTAAAGGGAGCTTTCGGGTCACTCTCGACTACAGTTGCCAACCTTACTTACAATTTATCCGGCCGTTAATTCTGATTGAAGCAATGTTTATCAGCTTTGTAGCTTAAACTAAGAAGCTGTTTCGTGTCTTTATTACCTGCTGCTATCCAAGTTACTCAACGTAGGCTCGTACATCAGTAAATATAACTATGTTCGTTTTAAAGCATATTTATTCTCACTCAGTTTGAATAGCATTTCCGCCAAATGTGTACTCAGATATACACACAGTACGTATTCAAGAGAAATGAATGTAACAGTTTTGGCCGTAAAAATGAAATTAGCGTCCCGGGTTAAAAATGGTGACGAAGCTGTTTGCATTTCACTTCGCTTTAATGCCCTTGGGAAAAGCAGGAATCTATCTTTTCTCCTCCTAAATAATGGATAAATTGTAGGACAGACTGGTTTATTTCGTCTAGATACGACAACCAGACTATGCGAAGGAAAACTCTGAATTCGTACCAGCTGTGCTCCGCTTAAAAAAATTGACATTTTCACGCATCTATACGGATACAAATATCCAAATATATAAAGCTTTATCATTGCTTTTGAATAGAATATTAAAAAACAAACATTGAAAGCGATTATATACACATGTGCGTATATATATGCATAAGCTTACGTGTATGTGGGTATACATTCACACACACACACACGCGTATACACGGTGAGTCCCCGGGGCGTTGTGTCCAACATGCTGGACTGCAACATCGAAATAAATGCGTTCAAACTCCATACGGAAAGAAAGAGATAAGCAGATTGATAGAGAGGGAGAGAAAATGTAAGCGCCAGAGATTAGGAGCATTACGGTATGACTACTTTTTTTAATGGGATATCAAACTTCGTGGGTTATTTAATGCCAAGGTCATACTGGTAGAATAACAGTAAAACTACTATATAACCCATAGCTGATGGAGAGAGATAAGACTGCTCAATACTTCTTCTGAAGGTATTAGTTCAAAAGTGATCGTAATAGTGCGACTAGAGCTCGAACTCGCTCACTTCGAGGTCGCAGTTCGTCACTTTTGCTTCTACTCCACCGTGACTTCACTGGAGGATCATCTTGTGTTATACAAGTAAGCAGAATTTAAGTTCTTGATGCTGGATTCTTACTCGAGCAGGAAGAATGATTGCTGGTTCTGATGGAAACTTATATCTCACCTCTCGAGTATGTACCTAAAACACACACAGGTACATATACACACACATATATATATATATATAAGTTAGCCGACCTGAGTCGAGAGCGACCCGAAGTCTCCCTTTTCGATAGCTACAAAACCGAAGTGTGGGGAGGTTTCAACTCCTTTTCTGGGATATGCTCCATTTACCCTTGATCCATTCCTTATAATGATGACTGTTAAGCCTGAATCTTTGGCGTGACTCTACCAGGGGTTGAAACCCCTATCTCCCAGACTATTGGCGAACAATGTAAATATAATGTCAATGGACCGGTATATAAACGTATACACTTACAGTATTGTAAATAAGTGGGTGCTGGAAAGTTCTCGTCACGCCCAAGAAGCGTAAAATAGATTTGGCACGTAGTTTCTTAAGCATTTTTAACCCTTCGTTTAATGAAATTCTAACTCCTCAGGAGCTAAAAATAATGAGGGTTGAGCACTCTGGCGAAGGAATTTACGGCTGCTACTCGTGTAATGCAAAGCTCTTCGAACGAATTGAGCCCTCTGGTATCCGGTAAGGTATAAATGTAAACAAACGAAAGCTGCTACTTAATGCCTTATAATTCCCAAGCTGACGTGGTTTGCTTGTTGGCTGAGCGATATGATACTAAGACTAACGTTTCGATCTCAGCTTTAAGCGTCCTACGTGTCTAGCCACACTGAAGAGTTGTGATACAACGAAACAGTCTGTCTGTGGATGACTTTATATAAATAAGGTGCATTCATGTTTTAACTATTATATTTTCATATTTTTGATAATTGATTTACAGTGCTGCAGAAGTTGGTAATAAATAATACCTAATAATATCCGTTGTGATTGTATAAATTTCTAATAGAACTTTAAAGTCATTGTATCAGTGGTTTGAAGAAAATTAACTTTTTATAAAAAATTGTAGGTGAATACTGCATACTTTCATATATATGTTAAACTTATCCCATATCCCCCCCTATATATATATATATATATATATAGTACTCTGTGTGAGTGCGCGCGCGCGTGTGTGCAATGGTTATCGTAGCAGAAAATGCTCACGGCAACATGAGATCATATCCTTGAAGAAATTGCTGGCATTTCACATAGCGCAAGAACCCTAGGGAAAGTAATAAATTCAATTGTTCTCCCTCCAGTTCTGGGTAAATAGTTGGGCAGGCTGAGTTCTTTAGCTTTGTTTAGACTTCGCTTAAAAAGTTGACTTGGTGTAAAATTCTACAACTATGAAGGGGTTGGTAACAGATCTGTCTGTGGACGACTATAAAGATATATACTCCCCTACCCCCGTAGGGTTGAGTTGTCCGGCGAATGAAGTAATCATGTTGCCATTAGCGTTTATTGCAAGCCTCTTCATATATGAATCGAGGTCTCGGTAGCCGTTGAACGGATGTATGTAAACAATAGTAATTGTTATTCATAACCATTTAAAATTTACTTCGATGCTACTTGCTCCTCGAGGCTGAAGGGTTAGAAGCTTGGATTGGCGTTTGAGTCAACCGGGTTTCGATCCCAGTTACGGGAAGCTGATATTTCTAGCCATACTGATGAGTTCTGATAGAACGAAACAGATCTGTCTGTGGATGACTATATATATATAATGGTGTTAGTAGCGGATTTGTCCTGAAAAGAAATTCTATTTCCTCCTGTGTTTCTTCATACGACAACCACAGGAAGAGAAACCATGGGAATAAACACTCAGACAAAGTTGGGAGGGAGGAAGCAAAAAAAGAAAAAAACAAAACAAAAAAAAAACATACTATGGGAAACACTTTTCATGACATCACAGAAACCTGGTCTTAGCAGACAAAAGGAATTCGCATACAACCTCTAGCTTAGTGGTCGCTTCAGTCTGCCATTATCGGATCCAGGGTAAATCACGAAAATTATTATCTTTTTTGTACCCCATCCCCTTGTTTCCTGGGTGCATATTTCCGTATTTTCTCTTCTTGTGGTCGTTCTCTGTAGAAGACAGGAGAAAAAACAATTTCTTTTCAGGATCAATTCTCTACAAACAATTTTCAAATTTAGCATCTATTGAAAATTATATATATATATAGGTGTATGTGTGTGAGTGCGTGTGCGTGCGTGCGTGCGTGCGTGCGTGTGTGTGTGTTCGCTCACATGTGTGTATGTGAGTGTGTAAAAATTAAGAGGTACATATATGCGTGAACATAAGTGTATCCGTTTTTGTGGATGTGTGTATGAATGTAAGTGTGTGTGTGTGTAAAAATTAAATGGTACACATATGCGTAAACTAAAGTATATTTGTTTCTGTTGTGGCACTAGCCAGCAATATAAGAATAGACACAGATATATATATATATATATATATGTGTGTGTGTGTGTGTGTGTGTGCGTGTGCGTGTTTGTCTGTTTATGTTAGATAGATAGATAGATATGTTAAAGAAATGAATCTAAATCTTCACATACTATTTCACCATGACAATGAAGAAGGATAGAATATGAGAACATATCGACAAACCAATCTAGCATGCACAGGAAAAAAATGAAAAAAACTGTTACACCCACAGTCAACAATGACAGCGATATATATATGTGTATTCATTGGCCTATATATATAAGTATATATATATTCCATATTTTATATAATAGTAATATGTATGTATGTTATTATTGCATGATAGATAGATAGATAAATAGATAGATAACGCAAAAAAGAAAGGCTCAATTTATGACCAGAGTAGTGTTCGAGAGAAGCTATGCCACATCGGTACTTCATTCTTCTGTTACCATTTGTGAACTGTTGATATTTCATACGTCAAGATCGGTAAGAGGGTCCATTTTATATATATATATATATATATCGTCATTATCATAAATTCGTGTAGATAGCACGAAGTTCCTCGGCACTCTCTCTCTCTCTCTCTCTTCAGCAGTTCCTCCAATATTTTGTTTGCATTACTTTGTTTGCATTACTTGGTTTGATTTCTTTATTTAATGGAATTTCAAACTTTGATGGCTATTTAATGCCAAAGCCATCTTTATAGAAGTATTGCAGTGATACTATTTAACCTATTGCTGGTGTACTATAAGGGAATTCATACATTTTCCAAGGGCATTAGTCCAAAATGGAAAATTATAGCATGACTGAAGTTCGAAATCGCTTACTTCGTGACGACAGTCTACCACTTTAGTCATTACGTTACGAGGAACCTTCCTTAGATTGTTTGTGAGATGGGAGGCAAGTGGCCGAACATTTTTTGTTAAGGCTGATTCCAAGATTTGTTGAAAATAGCGCATTCTTGAGTAGTTTCCATCTAGCATTTTGCTCATGCGTCTCGTTAGCGTCCAGATGCCGCATCTATGCAGTAGTTCTGACACAGCCACTGCTTAGAAGAAATCGGGTTTTATTTTTTTACGAGATTAGATTTTCATATAATCTGTCAATATATATATATATATATATCTTGACACAGTGGTAGTGTTAACTAATCCTCCGGGAGACCAGGGTTCAATCCCAGTTCAAGTCATACCAAAGACTCAAAAATACTACTTGATGCCTCCTTGCAAAACACTCAGCATTATAAAGTACAGATCAAGGGTAAGTGGAGATATCCAGGGAAAGATACACCTCTATGTTGGAGCTATTGAAAAGGGAGCTTTTGCGTTGCCCTCAACTTCGCTTGGCCAACTTAAATGTATTATGCACGTAGTTTAAGACAAATGTTTGCTTCTGCCATTTGTTCAAAGTATTTTCAATATTTTCAAACCAGTTTATGGTTTTTCTGACAGGTAAATGTTTCACATACGGCATAAACTCTCCTGGGACCCCCCTGTTTTGAATCACAGCCAGGGAATAGGACCTCAATATGAATCATTGGTTCATGTAGTTGATAATATCTAGAATTCTTGATTTTCTGCCTACCTGCCGAATTAACTTCGTCTCAGTCTTTCTTTTCCTTTCACATTTCTCTATATTCATCTGGGTCTCTGCGTGTATAAGTGTGTCTGTGTATGTGTGTCTTTCTTTCTTTCTTTCTTTCTTTCTTTCTACTTGTAGATGTAACCAGTGTTGCCCGGGATAAAGTTAATATTCTAAAGCTTATGTTATTAAATGACAAATTATTTTACAAGAGCTTTGGAAGATTTTCTTTTTAAGCATGTGTGTTTTTGAGAGACCTATTTCTCAAATCACGCTTTAAAAAAGTTTAATTCTGATAGATATGTTAAAAAAAAAAAAAGAAAAAATTCGAACATATAGATTAAGAATATCTAATTCATCATTTATTGTGTAGTTAGACAACAATCTTTCATTAATTCAAATTTGAGTAAAGATAATAGAAAAATTATGAATATTGTCTTGCTTACAAAACGGAATATATGTGCTATAATCAAACGGTGGACATCTCCACTCTTGACGGAACCCCTCTTAAACTAGTAGAAAAATTCACTTACCTAGGAAGCAGCGTCGAATCAACCGAAAAGGACATCGACACGAGGTTAACGAAGGCATGGACAGCTATCAATAGGCTATCGATTATATGGAAATCAGACCTAACCGATAAAATGAAACGCAGTTTCTTCCAGGCAGTGGTCGCATCGATACTGCTATATGGATGCACTACATGGACTCTAACAAAACGGCTGGAGAAGAAGCTAGACGGCAATTACACAAGAATGCTGCGAGCAATCTTGAACAAGTCCTGGCGGCAACACCCCACAAGACACTAACTGTACGGCCACCTGCCTCCTATCACGAAAACTATTCAAGTTAGACGAACCAGACATGCAGGACACTGCTGGAAAAGCGGGGACGAACTCTTAAGTGATGTACTCCTATGGACCCCCTCACATGGCCGTGCAAAAACAGGATGACCAGCACGAACATACATTCAGCAACTATGTGAGGATACAGGATGTTGTCCAGAAGACCTGCCTGAGGCGATGAACGATAGAGAAAAGTGGTGCGAGAGGGTCAGGGATATCCGTGCTACCAGCACGACATGATGATGATGATGTTGACTGCTCAAATGGTATATGTAATAAAGACTATCTATCTATCTATCTGTCTATCTAACTTTTATGATATAAAAGATAACTAAAAAAATTTTAATTTTGTTTCATCGATGAAGTCGAGATTTTATTTGTAGCGTGGATTAATGATAACTTCCACGGTGCGGATAATAATTTTGTTCACTTTCCATGCAAATGTGACTCTTCTTATGGATTTTACTACCATGGTGGCTGATGCCATCCCAGCAGATGCCAATCTTATTTGCTTTCTGAATAAATTAGACTTTCCTGATCAATGCTAAGCTAAAATGTTTCACAGGGCCTTTCTTCCATCCTTCAAAATACCATTCAACCATGCTTTGAGAATACAGAAGTTTACATGCTATATTTCGTAAATTTTGCTCATTATACTAAAATTTCACTGGTAACAAGCACGATATATATATATATATATATATATATACCAACCTTTCAGCAAGAGAAGGATGTGACTCAAGGTCAATTTTAAGCGAAGTTTAACAGGTATAAATTCAGCGGTTTTCTTCTCTTTCACCGGTTGCCATAGAAATGTTAAGGGGCCCAGTTTACTCAGCTATTCAGCCATTGATGGCGCGAGAATAGTTGCATTCATACCATTCCCAAGGGTATTAGCCAAATCCATTTTTATACTTATAAACAGTTCTATTTCAAACAATTCAGTTAAGCTTAAGTATACAGTTTCAGTGGCAAAAAACAGTTTCAATGCCAAAAACATTTCTATTTCAAACAATTCAGTTTAGCTTCAGTACACAGTTTCAATGGCAAAAAACCCCAAAAAACAACAGTTTCTATGGCAAATAAACAGTTTCTATGTAAAGAAACCCAGTTCTACTTCAAAAGAATTCAATTTATCTTAAGAACACAGTTTCCATTACAAAAAATAGTTTTTATGGCAAAAACAGTTACAGTTCTATATCAAACAATTCAGTTTAGCCTAAGTATACAATTTCAATGGCTAAAAACAGTTTCAATGGCAAAAACAGTTTTATTTCAAACAATTCAGTTTAGCTTTTAAGTACACAGTTTCAATGGCAAAATCGGTTTTATTTCAAACAATTCAGTTGAGCTTAAATACTCCAGTTGTATTTAAAAAAATTCAGTTTAGCATAAGTACATGGGTTCAATATCAAAAACCAATCTATTTCAACAATTCAGTCAAACATAAGCACACAAGTTCAATATCAAAAACAGTTCTATTTTAAACAATCCCGTTTAGCATAAGTACACAGTTTACTTCTATTTGACTCATAAAGAGGACCCTATCAGGTTTTACTATACCGTTGTGGTACTTAGGAGACTTTAGACCCCTGTTGTGACTTCGCCGTGGTAACAAGTTGACGAATGCGAACCTCTGTTAAACATACACCATGGTTTGTTTACAACTAGGTCTCAAGTAGCCGCCGGAAGAAAGAAAGAGAGTATCGAAACATGGGTCAACCGCTTCAGCTTGATATAAAAATATGCAACGTATAGAAAGAGAGAGCAGACAGAGACCTTGAGTTTTTTCTGGTTCTAACCCACTTGTCCGCTGGGTCACGTTGTCAAACGTCCCCTTTGGTACGCTCCCCACAAAATTTGGGCGCATAAACTTTCGTTCCTTACATCTTCTTGGCTGGTGTTCTACAGAGGTCTTCACCTTCTCGCGTATTGCCGTCGACCCCTAAAATCGTCGCCTCATTTTCGCCTGTCGTTTCCGCTCACACATGCACACAAAAATTCGGACCTCCAGTTTTCCCGAGTCATTTTTAACGAAATGAATGTGTCGACCTTGTTATTTGCCGACTACTGTCGGATTTATTTATTTATTTATTCATTCAATTTTCTATGAGCCGTTCAATTACATTACACTACCACTCCGGGTCAGAGTTGACCTGTGAGCCATGACAATGAAGAGGTACTCCACATTCACCAAAGCTCCTGCATTAGTGGAGGCTTACCATCAGATTGTTTAGTATCATATTCAGGACACTTGTTGTTTTATCCCTCTGCAGAGAAGCAGTCGTATTCGCAGCCCTAGCCGACTGGGCAAGAACTCGTGTTGCCGTCTCTCTCTCTCTCTCTCTATATATATATATATATATATATATATCTGCATGTGTGTGTATATCTCTCTTTCTCTTCATTTGCATTTTTTCGTGTTTTTTATTCGTAAGAACTGAACTCACTGCACTATTGAATAGACAGCGACACTATTTTTTTTAAATCAAAACTTTACGGTAGATTTCCCAAACCTTTGAAACCATCTCCTTCTGTCTATGTTTGTCTGTCTGTCTGTCTGTCTCAGTTTATTTCATGTTGTTTATATCTACCTATGGTGTGGAAGGGGAGTATTTTGACACTGGAAACAATTTATTTAACATACTTCTAGTACTTACATTTACTACAAATTAATTTCTAAGCTGTATTAAATAAAGTTAAGAATTATGTTGAAAAATATGTATCTCCAAATTTTCACAGAAGAAGAAGAAGAAGAAGAAGAAGAAGAAGAAGAAGAAGAAGAAGAAGAAGAAGAAGAAGAAGAAGAAGAAGAATTATCATTATAATAATAATAATAATAATAATAATAATAATACCCTTCCGTTTTCACACCATATTTGGCTGGTTTATTGTCCGGCTATCTATTTGTAACATTTTCTTTTGCAATTTTATCGCATTTCACTCAGGTTATTATATCTACGGAAGCAAGGTTTATTTGTTTAATGGCATATTAACTCCTTATGAGTTATTTGAGGATGAAATTTCATTCATTTGTAAACACCTTAAAGTAATCAATAATATATTTGATATTGTGGAGGTGCCCATGGTGTAATGGTTATCGTCGTAGGAAACGGACACGGCGACACGAGTTCATAGCACTAATACCCTTGGGAAAGGTACGAATCCAATTATTCTCCCTCCAGCTATGGGTAAATAGTAGGGCAGACTAGGTTCTTCAGCCTTGGTTAGGCAACTAGTCTAGGAGAAGGAAAACTCTGAATTCAAACCTGTTAAACTCCGCTTAAAAATTGACCTTGTTGGAGGGGTTAGTAAATATGAATAATATATTTGATATATTTTAATCTTTAAGTATAAACATAAATGCATACTTATAAAAGCAAATGAAAAATGTGTTCCGTCATTATTCCAAGTGAAGGACTAGTCTGCCTTGAAAATCAGCATTCAAAATTCAAGTTTTTACCTTGTTTCCACTATTGATACCTGCGGGAAATATATTATTATCTCAGTCAACAAGCAAAGCCTCAAATCCAATCTTCCCATAATAATATCGTAGACTATAGTAGGTTTCGTCTATTACGAGCTCTTAGAATAAGACAAAACAATCACAATAGATCTTTATTACCGCAAATAGGTGAAGACTGAAGATTTATTTGTATACTTTAAGCGAAAAACCTTTGCCTACAGGAACCAAATCTCCAGCTTGAATTTTTTTATTTGGACTTATATTTAGTTTATTTATTTTAACTCTTAACAAACTTCATATTTTTCACCATTACTATCGGAATTTGAATGTACCATTGAATTGAAGTATGAGTAGATTGATATTTCTCATATCCTGAGAGATCAGGACTGTATGTCGAGTAATTCCCCTTTATGAGACGATGGTTACGTGGCTGTGCCTATTACCTCTTAAAGTAATATGTGACAAGTTTATATTTATTCGACCCCGATCAGGATGCGTTAGTAAGTCAATCTTCAGGCAGAGTAGAGCTAGTTTGAATTCAGAGTTTTTCTTCACCAAGGTCGGTTGTCGTATCAAAGCTAAAGAGTCAGCCTGCCCAACTATTTACCGATGGCTGGGAGGGAAAAGGAAATGGATTAAAGCTTTTTTAAAGGGTATTACCGCTATTTGAACACAAACATCTTCAACCAGAAGTCGAACTCTGGTCACTGAGCTCATTTCCTAAGACGGTAGACGTTACGTTAAGCACTTCCATGCGACAAGTTTTACCTGGTTATATGGTACCATCAGCAAGGAAAAATTCTTAAAAAGATATTTTGTTTTAGAGCTTTAAAATTACATAGATTTTTGGGGAGGTTTTTTCTCGTCTTGTTGATTACTATCTTTTAGTATATTCAAACTAAAAATTTTGATATTTACCAAACTGCAAGAAAAATCATATCACATTTGAAAGATAGAGTGAAAACTACTTCTAATAGAGAAAAAGACAAATTCCTTTATAGGAATAATAGAATTCAGTCATGAAAACAATTCCAAAACTTCGTTAAATGAAATGTGCTTTTGGATAAAGTGTCTTTTTGAAAATGTGTTCAGCGAAGAAAATCTTTAATTGATTTGATAAGATTAAAATCTTAAGGAGCTAAGTCGGGTGATTAAGCAGGATACAGTGAGATACCCTATATTTAACAATGTAATTTTATTCGAACTGTACCGCGGTATTTCATTGTCAGTCAGAAAAATTACTCCGCTGATCAAATGTGCAAATTTATCAGTTAATAAAAACCTATTGTATTTATCTGAACTTATTCTCAGAGCTTGTAATTGACGAAAGCTACCTTGTTCTACCGACTACGTAGCATTGTAACCAAATGGTCCCTGGATGTGATTAAAAAAAGCCAGCAGCTAAAAGAAAGACAAATTGACAGAGTTCAACATCTCTTCCAGTGGGCTAGTTGTGACATTATACGCTTTATCAAGCATTCCGGAACCGGTCTTGCAGAAGTTACAATCTAAGTGTCATCCACCTGAGGCGGAAGTAAGAACCCCAATATATATATATATATATATATATATATATATATATATATATATATATATATATATATATATATAATGGGTAAATTGAATCAGTCTTTTTTTAAGCTTTTATTAGCTGGGGTCCAAGGAGACAAATATTTGCAGTGAACAGAGAACGGGGAACAAAGATACGAGAAGAGTTCTGTTATTAAAAAAATGAAGAAGCTAATTACGTGGTGTACGTTGTCTATTTTTCCCTCTTTCTACAACTCTTAGAAACTGAACAGAGAGAATAAACAATGAATATCCTAAATGGTAAAATAGATTTTAGTTTTATATTTTTGCCACCCTTGTCGATGCCAAGCCTTAACCAACATAGCTGTCATCGGCGGCAACACTACATCTACTCTCCAAGATATTATTATTATTATTATAATTATTATGTGATTTCTCGGATAGTGATATCTTGTATCTGGGTCGGAATTGAAAAAAGTACTCATTTGGTGTAACAAAAAAAAAAAAGATTGTCAAAAACATTAACATATCTATTAATAACAAAACGAATTCTGTGGAAAAAATATTATTCCAATTTAAACAGATCTGGGATTCTGGATAAAACGATGATTATTGCTTCTTTGTTTCATGACATACAAACGTTGTGGGTTACTTAAAGCCAAATCTATCCTTGTAGAAGTACTGCTTAACCCATAGCCGGAAGTGATGAAGGAGCTCATACTTTTCCCCTAGGATAATAGTTCGAAAGTGAATGGAAGAACTTTTTTGTATCCTGAATATATTAAGATTTGAAGAAATTCAGCGGGAAGTGTCTCTAAGACTGGTCTTCTCAGTCTTGTGATTGGATCTCTTGAGTTTATTTTACAAAGATGAAAATGACGTCGTATTTTAAAAAAAAGATTTTTAAGCATCGATATTTATGAGAATTTAAAATTTAAATGACGATATATGTACGCCTAAACAACTTATAAAATGAAGTGATGACGTCGAGACGTCTATAAATCTACATGAGTCAGTGTCAATTCTTGATATTTTTTGGTCAGCCGTAGCGATGATTCTTGATCAGCAGTTACTTTGTGTCTAGAGGTTAGGGAATTGCATTCATTGCATGTTTATATTTACATGTCTTATGTGGTTGTTTCCTTAGAATTTGCTGCACCCAATTATATAATATCGAGTATTCTTATCTAATACAAATAATCTGTACACAGTTATATGATATCCGGTATTCTTATCTAATACAAATAAATATCACGCAGTTATATGATAACAAATATTCACATCAAATACAAATAATTTGTTTGCAGTTATATTATTGCAAGTATTCTAATCTAATACAAATAATTTGCCCATAGTAACATGGTATCAAGTATTCTTATGTAATACAAATAATTTGCACTCAGTTATATGGTTTCATATATTCCCATTTAATACAAAAAATAGCACGCAGTTATATGGTTTCAAGCTTTCCTATCTAATACAAGTAATTTGCACACAGTCATATGATATCAAGAACTCTTATCTAATACACTAAGTTATGGTAAGGTTATTTAGTTTATAGGTAATTTTATTTTTAAACGAGTTAGAGTTCATTTGTTATACACACAGTTAAATGGATTTGAATATTGCTAAAACTGATAATTCTATTGAATATAGATATTTTGTTTGCACATAATTACAAATAATTTGCACACAGATAAAAGCAGCCCAGTCTACTGAGGCTGCAGAATACACCGACTGCATCGCTCCAGAGGGGTAAGGCCCCCTCCCCCAACGAGTGACCTTATATGTTAATTATGCGGCATCAGTAATCCTGGAGCTTGAGGAAATGCGGAGAACCTGTTCATTGTCATCGATCCCATGTTCACTCTGACCTGGATTGGTAGCACCTGATAAGGTCCAATCTATGGGTCAAATAGAACTGATTGACATTTAAACTGTGCAAACAAATGACATTTGCTCCATTGAATTGTTAGAAATAGAACTGTTTGATCATTTAACTGTGTGTATATAGCAATACTAGGCACCATTTAACTTTGCTGCCTTATGCTAGATGGAATTGTTAGAAATAGAACTGTTTATTTAACTGTGTGTATCAGAAAAATGTGTTTACAAAAGATATATTTAATATATAGAAATATGTAAAAACAAGATTTGGCATTAAATAACCAACAAAGATTAATATGCTATCAAACCGAACCAAATATATGTGTGGCTTTTAATATTCCTATCAAAAAATAATGATTTATACACTATTATATGATTTCAAGTATTCCTATCTGATACATTTCATTTTTGAACTGATCTATTCGACAAATAGATGGGACCTTAACAGATACTGGCTTTGTGTGTTCCTAGGAATAATGGCAATGAAGGAGTACTCGACATTATCAAGATAAAATATTATATAGATTATTAAATATCAAAAATGTAAGTCAACTAGTTATAGCTAAAAAGGAAAACAGCAGAGGGTAATAAAGGTTGATAAAATAGTACCCCAGAAATAGTAAGAAAGAAAAGATAGAGAGATTGTGGGGTTTATTGATCGGATATGACAGTGGATAATCCCGTCTTTGTCCAGAGTTGGATTCTGAACTGCTGCTGATCTTAGAATTTACATACCTCAGGTTGCTAATAGTATTTTTCTGTTTCTAAACGGTCACCCATACAAGTTCTTAGCAGGCTCATTGTTGCTTAACTTCAGTGATCTAAAGGAACCTGTTGGTTTTAACATGAATTGTTCCCAAGTTCTGATGATGATGATGATTTTTGTAATTGTCTTTAATTGGAATCATTTTGAGATGAGGCTTCTTAATCTGAGAATTAATTTTTATTTATTGCGTGGTGCGATAGACTACAACTATGGAAGGCAGTAATTACTTGGGATGTGGTTCCTATCCGAGGTCGCGGTAAATCACCTGAAGAAGGCCAGAGGTGAAATTTGGCCGAAACGTTGTGAAAGAAGAAACAATACAAAAATTACCAAGATGAGGACAAAAAGTCCGCAATAAATAAAAACTAATTCTTATGATTTTGTAGTTATCCAACCTTCAAGGTAAAATTTTAAGTTGAGTAAAGCTAGTTTGAATTCAGTTATCCTTCCCTAGACTGGTTGTTTGACAAAGGCTAGAGAGCTTAGTCTATCCTGCTATTTACCCGTAGCTGCAGAGAGAATAACTGGATGAATATCTTTCTCGAGGTTATTAGCATAGTGAGAAAAACAAACAGCCTTGTCATTGATTTGAACTCAGGTTGCCGTGTCCATTTCCTACGAAGGCAAACATTACGCTAAGAGCGCCTCTGTTGTAAGTAGAGAGGTGCAGAAAAGAAAACTCTAAAAATGTATCTATTTAATAAGCTCAGCTCAGTCTGACCGAATGCAAGATGTATGAAACAGTGAGAATCAAATTCACTACTGACTGAGAGAACGCAAGGCTCCCACGGTAGTAGTTCACTAAAATTGCCTTAGTTGCAGACGAAAGCTAGAATGATGGAGCACCCAGTGATAATCGTACTCTCTAGTAATTGTTTGTTAGCCCAGCTCGTTAACCATCATTTTTTAAAAAATAAATTGTTTGTTTTCCATAGGGATTTAGCTTGATGGGAAATGCAAATGGCCTCATTCATTTTCAACTCCGATAACCGTTACACCACGAGTACTTTCTGATGCTGAAGATCATAATGATGGTGTTTACTTAAACACACACTTGTTCACGAGGTAAAAACAAATTACAAACAAAGCAGGCTCCAGACAGTAATATATTTGGCATTAGAATAACAAATATATATATATATATATATATATATATATATATATATATATATATATATATTCTGTATTTATTTCTGATACACTTATTTACCTATACTCACACACTAAAATACGTGAAGTTACCTGAAAAAGCAAATTTACCTTTGATTCTGCAACTAATCTCTGTTCTCACGTGTCAAGGGTGAAGACGATATACACTTGCATAAAAATATATGTGCCAGAAAGGAAAGCTTGATGTCTTGCAGCGTACGCACAATCACGCAGAACATTTCTGAGGATAGGTTAAAAAAAAAGCAAATAAATAAATGAATAAAAGATATAAGAAAAGCAAAAAAATATAAAGAAAAACATTCACATACGTAAGGAAAAAAACTCTCTCTTCCACTGTTTCTTTTTCTTTTTTTCCATTTAGCAGCTAATGTATTTTGTGTCCACATCACCGTCCATCTACTCAAATTTTAGAGTTTAACGGCTCGTCAGGTGAGAGAGAAAGAGAGAGAGAGAGAGAGAGAGAGACAGACAGACAGACAGACAGACAGACAGAGAAAAACCAAAACAGATGAGATAGGAGGATGAGAATGAATGGGAGAAAAGAAGTCAGGTCGAGAAGAAAAGAAAAAGTGGAGAAAGAGTAAAAGGAAGGAAGGAAGGAAAAAAAGAAGGAAATGGAAAAAAATGAGGATGGTAATTAGAATAAGAAAGAAAGAAAGAAAGAAAGAAAGAAAGAAAGAAAGAGTAGGAGTAGAGTATATAAAAAATTAGGAGAAAAAGGGGAAAAGAAAGAGAAAGAAAGAGTCGAGGAAGAAAGTGTATGAGTGGAATATACAAAAAAGAAGGAGACAAAAGGAAGAGGAATAATATTAAAAAGAAAGAAAGAAAGAAAGAAAGAGAATGGAATAAAGGAAGAGAAAGTAAGAATGAAGCAATGAAGAAAGAATAGTTGTGGCGGATGAAGGAAGAAATAGACAAAAAAAAGAGAATGTAGGGATAAAGAAGGAAGAAAAAAATGCGAAGAAAGAAAGAAAGAAAGAAAGAAAGGAGAAAGAATTGCCAGGAGAGAAAGTGGGAAGAAAAGTGAATGTAAGGAAGGGAAATAGTAAGAAAGGAGAAAGAGAAGAATAAAAGATGAATTGGATGAAACATGAAGAAAATAATGGAGGAAGGAGGTTTTAGGGAGGAACGTAAGAAAAAAAAAGAGAAGAAAAAAGAAAAAGAAGAATGAAAGCGATAAAAAAAAGTGCTTGTGAGTATGGTAGAAAGAAGATGATTAAGAGAAAAGAGAAGGAGGAAATAATGAAAGAAGAAAGGTGAAATGAAAGGAAATATAAAGGAAGCTGAGATAGAGAAAAAGAGAGAGAGAGAGATAAAGGGAGAAAGAGGAAGTAACAAAGGAGAAAAATGGGAGAAAAAGATGGAAAAAGAAAGAAAGAACGAACAAATAAAAATAATGGAAGGAAAAAGCAAAGAAGAAAAAATGAAAAGAAGAAAGAAGGAAAAAAACAATTTTGGCGATTGAAAAATATTTTAATGACAGAGAACAAAGCAGTCAATTAAAGAAAGAAAGAAAGAAAGAATAAGGAACAAATGATCAGGAAAGAAAGAAAGAATGTAAGAGAAGAACAAACAAAAAAAAAAAAAAACAAGAACAAAACAAACAGAATTTGGAGGAAAGTAAATGAATAAAGATGTGATAGAAATAATAAAAGAATAAACATTGAATGAGCAAGAAAGAAAGAATGAAAGGAAGGAAGGAAGGAATTAGTTAAATAAAGGAAGCAAAGACGACGAAGAAGAAAGAGAAATAAAGAAAGAAGAAGGAAGGAAAGAAAAAAGAAAGGAAAAACAATAGAATGATTAAAAAAAGAGAGAAATATATTCAGAAAAATAAAATAGAATAAAAAGAAAGGAAGACAGGAAAAAAGAAAAGGAAGAATGAAAGAATAAAAGAGAGACACAAATTACATGTACACACATCCACAAACACACATTATATATATATATATATATATATATATATATATATATATATATATATATATATATATCACACACAAACCGATGAAAAAGAAGCATTGATTTTCGAAAGAAAAGGAGCAAAAGAATGTTGGTATCTCGCAGACAAAATACCGTTTCTTGAACGGGTACCTACCTACTATTACTTCCTTTACAAGTCTTTTATTTTATCACGAGTAACCACCATCACCTATCACCTCCATTGAAGAAATCAAGGCGACAAAGTACAAGTACACCGTCTACTCGGCTAGTTTACTTATAAAGTAGCTACGAAAAACAATTAAAGAGATGGCGACGTTGACGACAGTAATGGAAGGCAAAAAAGAGAGTTAGGAGGAGAGTAAGAAGAAGAGTTAGGAGGAGAGTAAGAAGTAGAGTTAGGAGGAGAGTAAGAAGTTGGCAAATTAGTCAGTAGAAAATAGAGTGAGCATTGAGAATTATTCAGAGGGAGCACCATGTTATTGAAGAATCATTTGGGAAAAAATTGGGGGAAAAGAGATCTACAAAGAATGAAAGAAGATTTCTGATATAGTCTGGTTCCAGGAGGTCTGTCATCTAGCCAGCACCTCCCTATTGCATTTAAAGTGGAAAGAGAGGGGAGCACGTAAAATTGGCTGTGACAATATATACAAATGTATGTAGGGTCCCCGTTTTAAATATTTAAACTTTGTTAGAATCAGAACAAGTCTAAATGATGAAGGAAGATTATAGTGTGCCAATCTTTTCCTATATTTTGGGGGTGGGTATCTTCGTGGTGGAATAGTTAAAGCACTGAACTGCGGATTCGTTGTAAGCGAGTTCAAACTCCAGTCGCACCATTACATTCACTTTCGGACAAATACTGTTGGGAAAGGTACGTGTCCTTTTATCATCCAAGCTATTTGCCAATGGCCAGAGAGACCGGGGTTCAATCCCTGGTTGAGTCATGCCAAAGACAAAAAATGGTACTTGATGCCGTCTTTCTTAACACTCAACATTAGAAGGTAAAGTGGAGCAATCCAGGGTAAGGAGTAGCACCCTTCCCCGACACCTCAGTGTAGTAGTAGTAGCTATTGAAAAGGGATCCTTCAGGTCACCCTTGACTATGGTCGACAAATTTACTAATCTTCCGTTCTTCCCGAGGGATGGAGTTGGCATTATATAACCCAAGAAGGTTGATATGCCATTAAACAACACACCAAATCAATCAATGTTGACCTAGTGCTTGCCTTTAAATTCAGCATTATGAATCCTGTCTTTTCCTCTTGAATCGAAAATGACAAGTAGTACTGCGGAAAAATATCTAAGTATTTTAGTGTTCTGCGTAGGATACTAAAATGGTAAGGATCTAGTTTTGGAGTCCTTGGAAGTGTGGAATCAAACCATGATTTTTGTTATTTCCCTCTCTGATACTGAGAGCTAACATTTGTTGGTGTTCCATCCGTAGGTTAAATAGATCCATTTGAAAATTATTCGTATTAGATAAGAATACTGAAAAACCATATAACTGTATACAAACGATACAATGGTAAACAAACCATAAAACGGCTCGCTCAAAAAGACAGATTTTGACATGAAATAATCTGATAAAAGTTGACATACCGTCAAACCAACTGGTTTGGTTTCTTTGTTTAATGGCATATCAACCTTTATAGGTTATTTAATGCTAAAGCCATTCTCCAAGAAGTATAGTAGTGGTACTATTTAAACCATAGCTGGGAGGATAAGGGGGTTCATACCTTTCCCAAGGGTATTTGCCCGAAAGTGAACACAATAGTGCGACTGGAGTATGAACTCGCTTACTACGATTCCGCAGTCCATCGCTTTAACCATTACACCACAAGGACACCCCCCGAGTAGTTTCTAAACAAGTTAGTAAGTAAAGTTGATAACATCATTCTAGGACGACCCGAAGGCTCCCTTTTCAATAGCTACTACACCGAGGTGTTGGGGAGGGCAGTACTCCTTTCCTTGGTTTGTTCAACTTTACCCGATGCTGGAGCTTTCGGGAATGCGGAGTTACCCTTCATTGCCATTGCTCCCAGGTCCACTTTGGCCCAGAATGGTAGCACCTGATAGGGCCCTATCTATGAGGTAAATAGAACTAACTGCCTACTTATGCTAAAACTGAATTGTTTGAATTAGAACACTGACTAAACCGAATAGCTTAAATGTTTTTGACAATTAGACTGTTCTTACATTTTAACTGCGTGCTTAAGCAGGACACCGCTGGAAAAGCAGGGACGAGCTCATAAGTGATGTACTCCGATGGACCCCCACATATGGCCGGGCAAAGCAGGACGACTAGCTCGAATATACATTCAGCAGCTATGTGAGGATACGGGATGGAGGCCTGAAGACCTGGCAGGGGTGATGAACGATAGGGAGAAATGGCGAGAGAGGGTCAGGGATATCCACGCTAGCGGCATGACATGATGATGATGGTGCTAAACTGAATCGTTTGAAATGGGACTTTTTTGACATCGAAACTGTACTTGCACTAAACTGAATTGTTTAATATAGAACTGTTTTGACATTTAACTGTTAAACAAAATCTGTACTTATACTAAACCGAATTAACTGAATTAGAACTGTTTGAATAAACTGAATAGCTTGAAATAGATATGTTTTTGACAATTAAACTGTGCAATCATGCTAAACTAAATTGTTTGAAATAGAACTGATTATTTTTATAAAAATGGATTTGGCGTTAAATAACCTACAAAAGTTGACATGCCTTAAAACATTACCAACCAACCAACCAATCAACTTTATCCTTGATCTATACATTTTGATGCTGAGTGTTAAGCAAGGATGCACCAAGTCACATTTTTTGAGTCTTTGGTATGACTCGATCAGGGATTGAACTCAGGTCACCCGGGCCATTGACGAAAATTACATAAAAACAAAAGCTTAGTTCTTTTCACTTGTCGAATAAGAGCAATATAATTTTTCTATCTCTATTTCCCTTCCTGTGCCGTACTAAGGTTTAGTAGATATCACAGATGAGTGAGAAGAGCTTAACAATAGATCAAGGTACTTGTCTCTTGATTGGAATCAGACAACAACTATGGAAGGCAGTAATTACTGGGGATACGGTTACAAGATTCAGCATTCCTATCCGAGGTCGCGGTAAATCACCTGAAGAAGGCCAGAGGTGAAATTTGGCCGAAACGTAGTGAAAGATGAAACAACACAAAGACTACCAAGATGAGGAAAAAAGTCCGCAATAAAAAAATAAAAAAAAATTAATTCTCAGAATAGAACAAGGATTAGCATGATAATGTAGCAAATAGTTACTACAGTAGCGAGTTCGATCCTCAATGGCTTATTATTATTGAAACTCTCCGTCAGATTACAAAAATTAAATATAGTCCAGTCGGCTGGAGGTATAGAATACACCAACTGCATCTCTGCAGAGGAGAAAGACCCCACCCCAACGAGTGTTCTGATTATGATATCTGATGGCTAGGTTTCACACTCGGAGATTTGGGGAATATAGAGTACCCCTTCATTGCCATTGCTTTCCGGTCCCTTCTGATCCGCAATGGCAGTACTTAATGGGTCAAATAGAATTGCTTGACATTCGAACTGAGTGCAAACAAATGACTTACGCTAAATTGAATTGTTAGAAATAGAATTGTTTGGTCATGTAACTGTGGGTAAACAAATGATTAATTTTTAAACGAATTGTTAGTGATACATAGCAATACTCGGAACCATTTAACAGTGCACAAAAAAATTAGCTCAGGCTAATTTAAAAATTCTAACAAAATCATATATTGGGGTGTTCTCGTGATGCAATGCTTAAAGCGCTGGACTGCGGAATCGTCGTCAGCGAGTTCGAACTCCAATCGTACTATTACGTTCACTTTCGGACAAATACCCTTGCGAAAGGTAAGAACCCCCTTGTCATCCTATCTATGGGTTAAATAGCATCACTGCTTTTATTCTGGAAGGATGACTTTGACATTAAATAATCCACGAAGGTTGATATGCTAAGAAACAAAGAAACCAAACCAAAATCAATATATCTAATTTACGAATAAAGAGGATTTGGCATTAAATAACCTAAACTAAAAATCTTAGCTTTGGATTATTGATTTGTTTAACGATATACATATTTACCAACCCCTCCACTCGGGCAGGATATGACACAAGGTCAATTTTTAAGCGGAGTTTAACAGGTTTGAATTCAGAGTTTTCCTTCTCCTAGACTAGTTGCCTAACCAAGGCTGAAGAACCTAGTCTGCCCTACTATTTACCCATAGCTGGAGGGAGAATAATTGGATTCATACCTTTCCCAAGGGTATTAGTGCTATGTAATCAGTCAGGTCCAGGATTTGAACTCGTGTCGCCGTGTCCATATCCTGCGACGATAACTATTACACCACGGGCACCTCCAATCGTTTGTTTAACGATATAGCAACTTCTTATTTGATTAATACTTGATTGTAATCATAATAATGTTTTTAAGATTCTTCGTAATAATTCTTTTAATCCCACATTTTTTAGAATTTACACGATAATCATGTTTGCACACAATTATATGAAATCAAGCATGGACACCTCGGGAGGGGTAGTGGTTAGCAAGCAAGACGCGCAAAATTTCACGAGTGATTTCGAGTGTCATTGGGTGCCCCATTCATTCGACCTTGTTCCAAATCTAAACATAAAGCTAAGTAAATTACTATATGGAATCAAACACTCTATGTACTACAAATTATTTGCTGTGTTGCATGATATCAAGTATTCCAATCTAATTCAAATAATTTTATGCTCAATTATACTGTTAAAAAGCAATGGTTCATTAACCCGATAGTGGTACCGACTTTTTTAACATTTTCGCCGGTTGATTGGTTGGTTGTATTTTATGACATATCGCTCACAGTGGGTTTTTTTTATGCCAAATCTTGTTTAAACGTATGATTTTTAATTGAATTGTTTGTTGGTAGCATTTTTGAATGAGCTAGAGCTCATTTTTTTGCACACAGTTAAAAGGTTTTCAAGGACTGCTATTTAATATCAATATTTTATTCTATTCAGCATTATTCCTTAATTTGAATTATTAACTATTCTTTTTTAATAATGATCATTTATTTCAAAATTACGTATATATAAAGTAAAGTTGTCTCCCTTTAGTCGAGGGCGACTTGAAGGCTCCCTTTTCAGTAGCGACTACACCGAAGTGTAGGGAAGTGCACTACTCCTTTCCCTGGATTGCTCCACTTTACCCTAGATACGTACCTTATAAAGCTGAGTGTTAAGCAAGGAGGTATAAAGTACCATTTTTTAAGTCTTTGGTATGACTCGACCTAGGATTGAACCCCGGTCTCCCAGATCATTGACGAACGTTAAACCACACAACTGTGTACAAATAGTCCGGTTTGACTCGTAGATGGGGACGTAACAAGTACTACCATTCTGGATTAGAGTGGATCTGGGAGTAATGGCATTTACTGGATGCTATTTTTTATGTAACCAGTACATACTAATTTTAATTAATCTTATACTCTGCAACATTTTACTCAATCTCAACCAAACTTTCAGGAATTATTAGATTCATGCCTTGAAATTGTTTTATCCATCCCCAAAGAATCTTGTCCAAAACTCGATATCTTACAGTCCTCTAAACTGCCCATTTCACAGTACTTACCCAACTCTCTTGGTCATCATTACAAGAATAAGATAGCCTTCTCCCTCTTCACATTCACTCTGTTACATCTAAGATGAAATTAATTTCATCTTAACGGTCACCGGGTCTTAAAATATAAAAATAAAAATGAAATGAATATTCCTTTGAAATACTTTTTGAATTTAAAGGGTTTTCAAATAAATCATGGCTCTCTGAATGAACTCGAAGCTGCCTTTTGTATTTCAAGACACAAATCCGTAGTAAATAAAGAATAAAAACAAAAATAAATCTTCATCACCACTGTAATCAAATCAAAATTATATAGATAGATAGATAGATAGAACTATTCTACTTCCAGCTATGGGTAAATAGAAGGACTACATTACGAGCGCCTATTTTTTCATAGGCCATACTGCATATATATATGTATGTATGTATGTATGTATGTATGTATAGATATATATGTACTCGTAACAAACGACACATTCTTTTTCAAATTAGCGTAATATACAATAAAATATTCTACATTAGGGAATAAAGCAATTTCCTTTGCAATTTGCAAGTGAATGATCATTGTCTGGAATATGTGTTTCTACTAAACGACATTTCATTTTTAATTCATTCAAATTAATTTTTTCTTTTTTCTTTTGTTTGGTTTTATGGCATATCAAGCATTGATGCTTATTTAATGCCAAATCCATTCTTATTCATATAAACAATTCGATTTCATATAGTTTAAATGTCAAAACAGTTCTATTTCAAACCATTCACTTTAGCATATGTACACATTTTAGTTCTATTTAATCCATAGATAGGACCCTGTTCTCCGGGCCAGACTGGATCTTAGAGCGATGGCAATAAAGGGGTACTTTGTATACCCCAAACTCTTGCATTACCATAGGATTGTTTAGTGTCATATCCAGAATACTCGTTGGGGGAGTCTTACCCCACTACAGAGATGCAATCGGTGTATTCAGTAGCCCCAGCCTACTGGGCCATCAAATTCTTGATATAATGGAGATACTTATGAAATGTTAATTAGACTCTTTCATTTCTTTTCTAAAAAAAAGAACCATCAGTATCACTGCTAAAACAGAAACACAACGGGTCGACGGCTCGCTAAGTAAGGATTGAAACGAAAGCAGAACAAGGGTTAAATGTACTGGAAGGAAACAAAAAGAAGAGTATTTTTTCTCAGGAAGTTAAGAAGAAATAGTAAACGAAATCTACCGACGAAGAAAAATCTACTATGTAAAGAAAAGAGGCGTGTCAGAAATGGGGTGGGAGGATATAATGGCAGTAGTGTGAGGGTTCACATGATTACTAAAAATGATAGTGATTTGGAACGTTATGTCTCCTAGTGAATGAGAAAACGGATGAAAAACTAGCAGCTGCAAAAAAAAAAAAAAAAGAAAAGAGAAAAAAAAAGACAAAAACAGATAAATAAATATTTAAAAAAATACAGATGATTGAGTCCAAAAGAACAATAGATAGGTAGATATTTCGAATGCTGTTTTTTAAGGGTGACAGGCTATCCTCACTTTGAAAATCGGTGCAATATAATCCTTTTGTACATGCCTTTGTTCATTAGCGGTAATGAACCAAATGTAATAAGTATGAATTTACCCAACCCCTCCAGCACATGTAGACTGCGACACATGGTCAATCTTTAAGTAGAGTACAGCTAGTTTGAATTCAAAGTTTTTCTATTCTTAAATGCCATATCAATGTTAAGAAGTTCATTATGTCCTATTTAGCCATTGCCGGGGAAGGAACAGAAGGATTCATAAGTTTCCCAAAGTTATAAGCGCCATACGAAATGCAAACAGATTTAAACTTTGACCATTAAGTCTATTTCTTTCGATGATAATCGTTTCGTCACGAGCGCCTCCCAATGTAACAACTAGAACGGTCGCGAAAAGAAAACGCTAAATGCTAAAGTAGCCATTTACTGACCTTAGTTTAGTTTGTGAGAAGGCAAGATGTATTGGGCATTCAATGAGAATCGAACTTGCAAACAATTGTCCGCATAATGTGACGTAACCGATTGAATTAATGAGAGAACAATGCAAGCATTATGAAACACCTAGTGATTATCGAACATGCTTACCCAGGCCGTTAACCACTACATCATGGGAAACTCCCTTTTGATAAAAAAAAAAAAATTTAAGATGTTTTTTTAATTAATACACAAAACCAAGAGTAATAAAAAGAATGAAAAAAGGAAAAGAAAAGAAAGAAAAAACTGAAGTGTAGCAGTGCTATAAATTGAACGGGAGCTTAATAATAATAATCAGTCCAGTCCACTGGGGTTGTAGAGTACACTAACTGTCTCACTGCAGAGTGTCGTGAATATGACATAAAACCATCTGATGGCGAGGCGTAAGTCTTAAAGATCTGAGGAATGTGGAGTACGCTTTCATTGCCATTGCTTCCTGGTTCACTCTGGCCCGGAGTGGTAGCTCTTATCAATAGGTCAAAGAGAACCGCTTGACGTTTAAACTGTGTGTAAACAAATGACTTATGCTTAATTGAATTGTTAGAAATAGAACTATTTGATCATTTATCTGTGTGTAAACAAATAACTGATATTTAATTGAATCATTAGTGATATAGTGCAATTCATAGAACCATTTTACTGTGTGCAAACGACTGAGTAATTTCAAATAGAATTATGAGGGTTAAATAGCAATATTTGTAAGCACTTCACTGTCTGCAAACAAATAATTAATACGGAATAGAATTATTAACGTTAGATAGCAATAATTGAAATCATTTAACTGGATAGAAACAATTGCAATACTAGTGTGCAAAGAAATTTGTTCTAACTCATTTAAAAATGAAATTATCGACAGTATGCCAACAAATGACCGATGTTAAATTGCCACTGATAGTGGGTAGAGTTCGCTAATGGTTCGGGAAACCGGGATTTAATCGCAGGTCGGATCATACCAAAGATTCAAAAAATGGTACTTGATGGCTTTTGTTTAACAGTAATCATTATAAGGTACGGATAAAGGGTAAGTGGATCAATCCAGAGAACGTCGTATCACCCTCTCCTACACCGCGGTGTTGTGGCTATTGAAAAGGGAGACCTCAGGTCGCTCTTGACCACAGTCGGCCAACCTACTTTATAGGAATCATTGAAACCATTTAATAGTGTAGAAAACAATGAGCTCAGGATGGTTTTAAAATGTTATCAACAAAATGCGTTTACAAATAATATGAATTTAATATATATATATATATATATATATATATAAACAGGATTTTACATTAAACAACGTAAAATGGTTGATATACCATAAAACCCAACCAAACCAAGCAAATAATAATAATAATAATAATAATAATAATAATAATAATCTATGTGTTATAAGGAGAATTGAAATTGTTCAGACCCCAGGACTGTTGAAATCAGCTTGAATACTTAGAAGAGTTCGGCTGACCTATGGAGACATTCTGTCTCATAGTCTTTAGTGAGAAATTACGAATTAAAAGAGGTTAGAAAACACTCTAGGAGTAAAATAATAATAATATTCTATGCAGGAGCAAAATTAGTCCGTGAAAAAAATCGGGGTCCATCTGAAGACCAAAGACGGAAAATCAAAACCCGGATGGGAAATCAGATTAGAATTGCAGATAGGAAAACAACGACAACAAGCAAAAATACAGAAACAGAACATAAAAATATATTCGGACGAAGAGGAAAAAGCACGACAACTAAAACGAAAAGTACAACTCGATGAGACTAATCATAAAGTACTGGCGACTAAAAAGATACCGAGACAAGACCAAACGATTCAAACAAAGCAGGACATTCCAAAACAACTAAAGAAAATTCTACCAACGAGTATAGAGGTAATGGGCGAAGACATATCGCCAATCAGATGCGAAAGAGGCAAAATGATTTTTGAGCAAAATATGGAAACGGAAAGATCATAAGAAAAAAGACGAACGGATTAATAACATGGAAACAAGAGTTGAGAATGCTCGAAGAAGACTTTAAGGTAGCGATACATTTCGATGCAATTAAAGTAACACTTAAAATATACCAAACCGGAAAATTTCTGGCCTAGATAGCATACACGGATTTTGGTTTAAAAAATTCACCCCCATCCACGACAGACTGACGACCGAAATGAATAAATGCATTGAGAAAACTGAGATACCCGAATGGATGACCAAAGAGAAGACCACCATGATCCAGAAAGACCCCTCCAATGGAACCGTCCAGCTAGGATCATCGGTTCACTTGGTGCAATGTGAGCCGATGACTAGCATAGACCAGCAGAGCTCGAGCCTCGACTCGGGTCTGACTTTCATCTCCCCTAATCCCCTCTATAATACGACCTTCGCTCATTTGACCTTGTATCAAGTCTTGTCTAGCGGGAGGCAGAGACAAATATACCTCAAAAGAACTGTTCCAAACAACAATAGACACATAACATGCTGACTGATGATGTGGAAAATACTAAAGGCACAAATTAGGGAGGAGAACTACTACTCATTGATAAGCCGCGGACTCTTCTCCAAGGAACAGAAAGGATGTTTCAAGGGGACTAGAGACACAAGAGAACTAACATATATAGATCAAAACATACTTAACGAGAGTAAAACAAGACGGAAAAATTTAAGTATAGGCTGGATTGACAACAAAAAGGCTTACACTGTGGTCCTCCAAAGCTGGATATTACATTGTCTCAAAATGTATAAAATATCCGACAAAGTCATAAAGTTTATCGAGAAAACCAAGGAAGCTCAGAGTGTGGAATTGGCAGTAGAAGGAAAAAGCGTAAAAGAGGTAAAGACCCAGAGAGGAATATTCCAGGGAAATGCATCGTTACCATTACTATTTGTAATTGCGATGGTGCCACTAAATCACATTCTCAGGAAATGCACAACCGGATACAAACTCAGTAAATCGCAAGATCAACCGCTTGATGTACATGCACGACATCAAATTGTTTGCCAATTACGAAAAAGAATTGGAAATCCTAATACAGACAATGAGAATATATAGTCAAAATATAGGGTTGGAATTTGGCATAGAAAAATGTGCCCTGCTAATAATGAAAAGCGGCAAACGACACATGACAGAAAGAATCGAACTACCAAATAAAAAACACGGAATATTAGAAGCTGATTCTATCAAACTCGTGGATATGAAAGAAAAATTAAAAAGAGTATCTCAGGAGAACAAGAAAGCTACTCGAGACAAAACTATGTAGCCAGAAACTTATAAAAGGGATAAATACTTGGGCTGTCCCCCTTGTAAGATACTCGAGACCATTCTTGAAGTGAACCAGAGAAGACCATATATAAATAGATCAGAGAACAAGAAAACTAATGACCATGCTTAAAGCCTTACACCCTAGAGATGACGTTGACAGACTATAGGCGCCAAGAAAAGAAGTAGGAAGAGGACTTGCTAGTATTGAAGATATTCTTGATGCAGCGGTACAACGACTTGAAGACTACATAGAAAAGCGTGGAGGAAGACTGATTACAGCCACCAGAAACAATACTGATGACACGAGGATTAGCAGAACGGAAATAACCAGAAAACAAAAATGGTAAGAAAAACAAATGTATGGACATTTCAAGCAACAAGCAAGCGAAATATCTAACGAGAAAACGTAGACATTGCTAAGAAAGGGAAATCTTAAGAGAGAAACTGAACCTCTTCTAAAAGCAGCACAAAACAACGCCGTAAGAACCAAATATATGATAACAAGAATAGATAAGACGCAACAAAACAGCAGACGTAGGTTATGTGGTGATAGTGACGAAACGATCAATCACATTATAGCGAATGTAGCATATTAGCAAAGAAAGAGTATAAGACGAGACACGACTGGGGGGGGGGGTAGAAAATCTACTGGGAATAGTACAAGAAATTTAAATTTGACCATACTACCAAATTGTATATGCAAAAGCAAGAATCTGTCCTGGAGAATGAGACGAACAAGCCCCTCAGGGATTTTGAGATACAAACGGTCACTTAATCTCGGTCAGACGACCAGACCTTATGAAAAAAAAAGAGAACTTACAGAATTGTGGATTTTGCTGTCCCGGCTGACCGCAGAGTAAAATTGAAAGAAAGCGAAAAGAAGAATACCTGAACCTTGCTAGGGAATCGAAAAAACTGTGGAACATGAAAATGACGTTTATACCAATTGTAATTAGTTCTCTGGGTACAGTCACTAAAGGATGGGTAAAAGGATTAGAGGACGTGGAAATAAGAGGACGAGTGGAGTCCATCCAAACTGCAGCAATATCAAGATTGGCCAGAATACTGAGAAGTCTCCTGGAGACTTGAGAAGACGTGTTGTCACTCAACCTCCAGTGAAAGACCATCACCTAACGCTTATGTGAAAAACTCTCAAGGAGTAAAATAATGATAATTATAATAATAATAAAAATAATAATAGTGTAAATAGCTTAAAGAAATATCAGAGGAGGAATCAAGGCAATCCAGACCACAACACTCTAAAATAAGCAAGAATACTGAGAGGAGTCCTGAAGATCTGCGGATATTTACTGTTACTGTTACTCAGATTTAAGAGAGATATCACCACTTAATTATAAAAGAAGTCGGAATGTATGCCTTAGTTGAAGGATGGAACAACCTTGGGCAGGATTTGAGCTCGGGTCACAGAGTAAGAGGTTAAAAGATACTATATAAAGTGATTTTTAGTGAAGTGCAGCTAGTTTGGTTTGGTTTTATGGCATATCACCCACTGTAGGCTATTTAATGCCAAATCATTTTTATATCAAATATAAAGGCTTTGTAACCACATTTTATTGATGAGCTTATTTTTTTCCATGGTTTTACATGGTTTCAAGTATTGCTATTAAACAGTTACAATTTAACATCAGTCATTTATTTGCATATATTTAAATAGATATACATATGTAAGAGATTAGTTTGTCAGTAATTTCATTTTTAAATGAGTAAGAACCAATTTATTTGCACGTATATTGCTGTTGTTTCTCCATAGTTCGTCATCATCATCATCATCATGCCGTGCCGCTAACACGGATTTCCCTGACTCTCTCTCTCTCTCTCTCTCTCTCTCTCTCTCTCTCTCTCTCTCGTCCATTGCTCTCGGTAGGTCTTCCATGCTACATTCTGTATCAGTACAGAGCTGTTGTAGATAGGTTCGAGCAGGTCACCTTACCCTTGCTCGTCCGTGTGAGGTCGAGGCCACAGGAGTACATCGCTTATATGCTCGCCCTTACTTCTCCGGCAGTGTCCCGCATGTCTTGCTCGTCTAATTTGGGTGGTTTTCGAGATGGTTGGTAATTGTCCGTACAGCTGCTGCTTTGTGGGATGCTGCCCCCTGGACTTCAATACGGCTCACAGCATTTTTGTTCCATTCAACAGAGTTAAATGGTTTCAATTATTGCAATCTAACACTTCTAATTATATTCAATATTTGTCATTTGTTTGTTCACAGTGAAGTAGTTACAAGTATTGCTATTTAACATTAATCATTCTATTCAACATTACTCAATTGTTGGCACACAGTTAAATGATTCTAAGTATTGTTATGTATCACTAACGATTCAATTAAATATCAGTCATTTGTTTACAGAAAGTTAAATGATCAAGCCCGTTTGGTTGTAACACATATATTCAGTTTTGTGTGCATTGACATGGAGGCCAATGCCTGCTGCGGCTCGTTCCAAACTATGCAGTAGTGTCTCTGCTTGATTAGGCGTATTCGCCAGTAACGCTAAGTCATCAGCGTAGTCGGCGTCTGTGATTGTTTTTGCGGGGTACCTTTTGCTTCTTTTCTTAGTCAGCTCGAAGCCATTTTCTCTGATTTTGGGCAACATTGCCACACTAGACAGAGCCTCTCTGAAACTAGTAGACAAATTCACCTACCTAAGAAGTAGCGTCTCATCAACCGAAAAAGACATCGACACACGACTGACGAAAGCATGGACGGCTATCGATAGGCTCTCGATCATATGGAAATCAGACCTGACCGATAAAATGAAACGCAGTTTCTTCCTGGCAGCGGTTGTATCGATACTGCTATATGGATGCACTACATGGACGCTTACTAAACGGCTGGAGAAGAAACTAGACGGCAATTACACAAGAATGTTGGGAGCAATATTGAACAAGTCCTGGCGACAACACCCCATGAGACACCAACTATCCGGCCACTTGCCTCCCATCACAAAAACTATACAAGTTAGACGAACCAGACACGCAGGACACTGCTAGAGAAGCAAGGACGAGCTCACAAGTGATGTACTCCTATGGACCCCCACATATGGCCAAGCAAAAGCAGGACGACCAGCTCGAACTTACATACAGCAGCTATGTGAGGACACAGGATGTAACCCTGAAGACCTGCCAGAGGCGATGAATGATTGGGAGAAGTGGCGAGAGAGGGTCAAGGATATCCATGCTGGCGGCACGACATGATGATGATGATGATGATGATGAAATGATCAAGCAGTTCTATTTGACCCATAGATAAGATGCTATCAGGTGCAACCACTCCGGGTCAGACTGGACCTGGGAACGATGGGAATGAAGGAGTACTCCGCATTCTCCAACGCACCAGCATTACTGGAGCCTTACCATCAGATTGTTTTGTGACATCTACACGACACTCGTTAGGTGAGGTTTTTTTTACCCCTCTGCAGAGATGCAGTCACTGTATTATGCAGCTACAGCCCGACTGGGCTCGGAGTACAGGTTTCGATACTACCGAATAGTGAACTTTGCCGTCCTGGTAGACAACAGATTAAAACTAAAAGAAAGCCAAAAAGAGATAAGTATCTAGACCTTGCTAAAGAGCTAAAACATAGAACATGAAGGTAAAGGTGATACCAATTGTAATTGGTGGGCTTGTTACAATCCCAAAGATTGGTATAAGGACTGGAAGACTTGGAAATAAGAGAAGTGGAGGTCATCCAAACTACAGCATATTAAGATCGGCCAGAATACTAAGAATAGTCCTGGAGACTTGATGAGACTTGCTGTCACTCAAATTCTATTGGAAATCCATCAACTAATACTGGCGGGAAAAACTATCAAAGGAGTAACAAAAGTAATAAAAAAATGAGATGACCTGTACATAGCTATAAAAGAGAAACCTGATTAGGGAAACTGATTCTCTTTAATAACAGCAGAAAATAATCTCGTTAGAATCAAAGCAAATTCCATAATACGCAACAGATTAGCAAATGTTTGTCATTTGAAGACAGAGATGAAACGAATGATTACATCATGGCGAATGCAGCAAATTTACATAAAAGGAATACAATGCTATGATGATTGAGTGGGAAAGGTGATCGACTGCGAATTGTGCAAGAGACTGAATTTTGGCCATACTTCTAAACTCTATAAGCAATAATCGGAATCCGTCCAAGAAAACGAGACAAAATTCTCGGGGATTTTGAAATACAGACGGATCCCTTTATTCCGGCTAGAAGGCCTAGTGTTAATCAACAAGAACTTGTCATCTACGGGATTTTGCCGTTCCAGAGGGAAAACAGAATAAAGCGAAAAGATTGACAAGTACTTGGATCTTGCCAGAGAGCTGAAAAGGCTGTGCAACATGAGGGTAACGATGGTAACAAATTGCAGTTAATGCGCTAGGAATAGCCCTCAAAAGTTTGGAAAAAATGGAGGAATTCAAGATCAGAAGAATAATTAAAACCATACAGACCACAGCATTGGCGAGATTAGTCAGAATATTTAGAAGATCCTGAAGAATACTGGTTGTCACTCAGGCTTCACTAAGAAACTGTTGTGAAAAACTTAGGAGCACAATAAGTAAAAGTAAAGTTAGCGACCGTTGTCGAGGGTGACCCGAAGGCTCACTTTTCAATAACTACTACACTGAGCTGTTGGCAACCAGTTTAGGAGAAGGAAAACTCTGAATTCAAACCTGTTGAAATTCATTTGAAATACCGACTTTGTGTCACATCTTGCTCTGGGGTAGATAAATACGTATTAGTAAAGTTGGCGACCGTAGTCGAGGGCGACCCGAAGGCTCCCTTTTCAATAGCTACTACACTTAGGTGTTGGGGGGGCCCTACTCCTTTCCTTGCATTGGTCCACTTTACTTTTGATCCATACCTTATAATGCTGAGTGTTAAGCAAAAAGGGACCAAGTAGCATTTTTTGAGTCTTTATTATGACTCGACCAATGATTGAACCTCGGTTTCCATTGACGAACACTCTTACAATTACTTTATTATATCAGGAATTCAATGAAAATAGGATTTCAGTGAAATAAGTTAAAGAAATGAACAATCGAAGAAAGTAATGATATTGGTCGCAAAAGTTTGCAGCAACTAACTGGTTTAGATTAAAGAAAAAGTGTTATTTAAGGAAAATAACTATTTAATCGGCCGTATACCAAAGATGAGTTGTCAAAGAGATGAGTTCCTTAAATACTAAAGACTGTCGGTATTGAGAGATGCGGTTCCGGTTCTAAATCCCGTTTAGCATATCAATTTGCATGAGTTGACGGTTCATATCTTGTTAGTGCTCAGCTATAAATGATCTTGTACTGACGTAAGTTGATAACTGCTTGCTTCGCTATGGTGTAATTGTTTTGGTTTCTTTGTTTAATGGCATATAAACCTTTGTAGGATATTTAATGACCAAGCATCCTTCTAGAAGAACAATAGTGGTACTATTTAACCCATAGCTGGGAGGATAAGGGAGTTCATACTTTTCCCTAGGGTATTTATCTGAAAGAGAACGTATTAGCGCGATTGGTGTTCGAACTCGCTTACTAGGATTCCGCAGTCTATCACTTTAACCATTATTAATACGCATATATTATTTACGCATAGAAGATTCGTACCTTTTTCACGGATATTAGCGAGAAGTGAAGGCCAACAGTCTTGTCCTGGATTTGAACTCGAGTCGTCGACTCTGTTTCCTACTACGATAACCATCACGCTAAGCCTTCTCCGAAGTGTTTAGCCTTGTTCCAAACTATACAAAACTGAGTGCGAAGGCTTTCTCTTGTTGGAATCTTTTGCCAGACTGATCTGTGATTAGTAAATAACCAAGGGCGGGGGGCACGCCGTTGGAGAGTCACTGAGTAAGTGTATGGCTTTGTGACAGACATGTATAAGCTTTGTAAATTGAGATACCGCGGAAGGTGACATCGACAAGAAGAAGGGAGAGAGAGACACAACAGCGGGTAGGAGAAAAGTTAAATGAGCGAAGCAGAAATAGATGTAGGTAATGGGCAAGATCTGAAGTGAAAAACAAACAGAAAGATGGTGGGGAAAAAGAGAAGATTGTTAGGAAAAAGATTTAAAAAAAAAAAACGTAAAAGAGGAAGGGAAAGAAGACGGAAAACAACCAGACAAATAATGTGATATAATAAAGATAGTGAGAAGGCAAAGAAGATCGAAACAGATACTAGTTGTACAACTTTTAAAGGTAGTTCTCGTGACGCAGTGGCTAAAGAGCTAGACAACGGCCGCAAAGTAAGCAAGTTCGAACTCTTGTCGTACTATTACGTTCACTTCCGCTCTAACTTCGTTGAGAAAGGTATAAAACCCCTTATATACCCGCTAGCTATCGATTAAATAGTAGCACAAGGAAGGCATTGGTGCCAAATAACCCACAAAGGTTTATATGCCATTCAGCAAAGAAATCAAACCAAAGAATTTTAAATCTATATTTTCTTTAAGTAGAGGAATTATATTGTGAATTGAATTACCATGACCAGAAAACCCGGCGGACACTTAAGTACGACATACGGAAACACTGGACAGCTGTTTCGACATTATTAGGTCACATCAGCAGTGTAGACCGTGATCTCCACCACTGGAGATCAAACCAGCGACCACGGATTGCAGTGCCAAAACTCTACAACTGAGCCATCAGTCCATATCGAACAGAAGTGGCGCCAAATTTTCTGGTCATGGTAATTCAATACACAATATAATTCCTCTACTTAAAAGAGAAAAATGTACATCTACATCATTGTCCTTTAGGTCATAGTAATTACGTGGATGCGTATTTCTAATCCTCTTGTAAAGACGTGACCCTGGAGGTGACCGTGTCCTCTGTAGAGAGTACGGATGTATCTTGCTAGACACATTCAGGTTAATTGGCCGCGCAATTATCATAACTAGTTGATTTGGCGTTACTTGTGTGCGATAAGGACAGATGGCTCAGTTATAGAATTTAGGCCATACAAACTGTGGTCGCTGGTTCGATCTCCAGTGTGGAGATCATGGTATTCACTGCTGATTCGACGTAATACGGTCGAATCAGCTGACTAATGTTTTCATGCCGATTTTCTGGTAATTTGATTTACAAGGAACTTTAATCCAACAAAATTGGGATCTAAGGGTATCGATTCAAACGAATGTTTAATAGCGGAAAGGTTGATTTATAGATATTAATGGCATGTCAAGAAGTGAGAAATTATTTACATTTTTTGTAGTTTTTTCTTGAGAGTTTTTTTTGGGGGGCCCAAAGTCATAGGATATCAAGTGGGCGGTGTCCTCGTAGTGCAATGGTAAAAGCGCTGGATTGCAGAATCGTTGTAAGCTACTTCGAACACCAGTCACGCTATTACGTTCACTTTCGGACGAATACCCTTGGGAAAGGAACTAACCCCCCCTTATCTTCCAGGCTATGGGTTAAATAGCATCACTGCTGTTCTTCTAGAAAAATGGATTTGACATTACATAATCCACGAAGGTTTATATACCATTAAATAAAGAAACCAAACCAAACCTGATATCAAGTATTCCTATTGAATACAAATAGCTTTTAAATAGATCTATTTGAACGATACATGTGACCCTAACAGGAACTACCAGAGTGAACCAGTTAGTAATTGCAATGAAGGAATACTCCATGCTCCCCAGATCTTAAAGTCTGGAGTCTCACTATCAAATGCAGTTTAATGTCATGCCCAGGACACTCCTCTTTTTTCGGTGTGGAAAGGTCTTGTCTGCAGAGGATACAGTCAACTTATACTAAGCTCTGCTGACAGACAGCGTTAACTTAGAGTTTACGCTAAATAAATCTGCCTAACCCTTACTCGTAATCAATCGGGCTATGTACCAAATAGATTAATAAATGAATACTCTTAAGAAACGACGACACACAAAATCCGTGTACTCTTGTGTTTAGATTTTGAGTCTTTAAGGTTTTAAAAAAGGTTGGTCAACTAGTAGTTCATTTTAATTAGACATGCCCAGATATACAGGCAGCCGGTGTGTCCCCCGATGGCATAATGGTTAAAGTGCTCAACTGCGTTCTTGAAGTAAGTGGGTTCAAACTCAAGACACGCTATAACGCTTACTTTTAGTCCAATAATTTGGAAGAAAGCCATCAACAACCTTATCCCCTCAGTTCGGCATTAAATAGTATCCCTGCTATTCTTCTATAAGAATAGTTTTGTCATTGAATAACCCACAAAGATTGGTATGCCGTTAAACAAAACAGAGTGCTCTAAACCAGACCTGTAATTAATATGGTTAAAAAAAGGAATCTTAAATACATATATAATTTGTGCTAAATATCAGAATCTGTAAATTTTTCAATTCGGTTTCAAACTGCATTAAACCTTTTCATACGTTTTTTTTTTTCACAAGACGGTTTATAAAGTGCTGAATTGTGGTTCAGACTGTGGCTTGAAATAGAATCGGAAAAACTCTAATGTCAGGCCCCAAAACAAACGGCGTCAGATTTAAAACGTGCCGGACTATAGGAGTTGTCGGACAAGAAGGCAAGTGATTAGAGATATATAGCTGAATAAAAGAGGAGTGTTGTAAATGAAGTGGTTGTATGTGTGTGACGAGAGAAAGAAGATGCCAGAGAGGAAAAGAAAGTGTCTCCAGGTTACATATGAGAGAGAGAGAGAGAGAGAGAGAGAGAGAGATTGCCTGAGAAGGAAAGAGAGTGTCTTCATGTTACATGAGAGAGAGAGAGAGAGAGAGAGAGAACAAGAGAAAGAGATTGCCAGTGAGGAAAAGAGAGTGTCTGCAGGTTACATGTGTGTGTGTGTGTGTGAGAGAGAGAGAGAGAGAGAGAGAGAGAGAAAGAGAGAACGGGAGAAATAAGGTGCCAGAGGGCGAAAGAGAGTGTCTGCAGGTTACATGAGAGAGAGAGAGAGAGAGAGAGAGAGAGAAACAAGAGAAAGAGATTGTCTGAGAAGGAAAGAGAATGCCTGCATGTTACATGAGAGAGAGAGAGAGAGAGAGAAAGAGAAAGAGAGAGAGAGAATGGGAGAAAGAAGGTGCTAGAGGGCGAAAGAAAGTGTCTGCAGGTTACATGAGAGAAAAAGAGAGAGAAAGAGAGAGAGTGAGTGTGAGAGAGAGAGAGAGAGAGAGAGAGAGGAAGAGAGGTTGGTGAGATGAAGTCACTAGAGCTAATTGATTGACTGATTGATTTTAAAGGTATGTCAACACGTCTGGTATTATTTTATGCGTTGATGTTCGAAAATCACTTCTACGTTTATATTTACATTTATACGTAATACAAATAATTATATGGTTTTCAATGATTACTTTTATTAAATAACAATTATTTATTAGTACTCAGTTACATAATATCAAGTATTCCTATTTAATATGAATAATTTGCACAAAATTGTATGGTTTCAAGTTGTCCAATCAAATACTAATAATTATAAAGCTTCAACTGATTATATCGATCTAATAACAATTTTTACGTGGTTATATACTATCACACCGTTGGATAATTTCAGGCATTCCTATCTAACATTAATGATTTATACACAATTATATGCCCAGCTATGGATTAAATAATACCACTACTGTTCTTCTGCAAGAATAGCTTAGGCATTAAATAACCCACGAAGGTTGATATGTCATTAAACTAAAAGGCTAAGACAATTATATGCTTTCGAGTAGCTATTTCTGTTAAATAATTGTCATTTGCTTGCACACATATGATTTCAAGTATTCCTGTCCAATGCTAATAATTTTCAAACAAAAGTAGATGAGACCATAACAGGTACTACCACTCTGAGTCAGAGTGGACCTGGAAGCAAAGGCAATGAAAGAGTACTCTACTCTCCTCAGAGCTCCAGAACTTGAGCCTCACCATCTGACACAGTTTAGTGTCAACCTAGGACACGAACTAGAACTGAGTATGAACACAATATGCGTAACAGGAGAAAGAAAGAGAGACAGGAAAGAAGTGTATGTTGGTACTATTTACCAACCCCTCCGCTCGGGCAGGATATGACACAAGGTCAATTTTTAAGCGGAGTTTAACAGGTTTGAATTCAGAGTTTTCCTTCTCCTAGACTAGTTGCCTAACCAAGGCTGAAGAACCTAGTCTATCCTACTATTTACCCATAGCTGGAGGTAGAATAATTGGATTCATACCTTTCCCAAGGGTATTAGTGCTATGTGAAATGCAATCAGTTTCGTCCAGGATTTGAACTCGTATCGCCGTGTTCATTTCCTACGGCGATAACGACTACACCACGGGCACATCCTTTCGAGAAGTGTATGTTGGGGACATGAGAAAAAGACAGACAGAAAGAAAGAGAGGAGAGGAAAGCAATAAGACTAAGACATTAAGTAATTTGTATAAAAGCTAAATAAATAGAGGTTTAATTTACAAGTTTAGAGAGGATGTCAGACGATTTAAAGGCATGAAACGAAGCTTAATAGGCAAATCTCGCACATCATTACAATCATAGTGAGTTATAACCACCTTAGTGGTCTTGTGCCATACCTAAGAAAGGTTTGTAAATATCAAAAAGGAGAAAATAAAGGGAAAAAAGAGCATAGTATATAGACGGAAAAGAATATATAAGAATAAAAGAAAGAGGCTCTTAAAGTAAAACACCAGCTCTTACTCTGCAAGACACTGAGAGAGAGGGGGAGAGAGAGAGAGCTGAGAGAAGCAGAGAAAAACACATAGATAAGAAAGAGAAAGAGAAGGGGAGAAAAAGTAATCGTTAATGATGGAGAGTTGAGACAGTTTCAATGAGCGAGGAGGAGGAGGAGAGTGCGAGAAAGTAAATTGTGAGATATAATCAAATCGACAGATGAGTAAGTGAAAGCTCCAAAAGATGAGGTTGGACCAACAGAACAAAGAAAACGAACAAAGATAAGAATTGGTAGGGATTGCCGTGCGAATGACCTAGTAGAGAGAGAGAGAGAGAGTGAGTGAGTATGTGTGTGTGTGTAAGTGTAAGATAGAGAGAGAGAGAGAGAGAGAGAGAGAGAGAGAGAGAGTGAGAAAAAGAGATTAAGATGAGATAGAAGAGATGGAGAGTAAGATAAGATCACTGAGTACAGGTGAGGATAGTCTCACACTGTACAGGGGGATATGGTAAAGAGAAAAGAAAAAAAAAAAATAATATCGAAAATGTAGAGGAAGAAAGAAATATAAACGAAAGTGAGTAAAGCTGAGCGGAAGTTCATATAAGACTGAAAAATGGGTGACGAAAAGCGAGATTGAAAAAAGAGAGTAAGGATGAACTAGAAGCGATGAAGAATACAAACGAGAGAGAGAGCAGTGGCAGAGTGAATATAAGAAAAGGGTGAAAGTATGGCTAAGATCAGTGGAAGAATAACATGAATAGAAAGCAAAAGAGAGGTCGATGAAAAGAAAGAACGAGAAAGAATCGAAAAAGGAAAAAAAAAGAATAGGATAAAGAACAGTCAGAGTATGACTGAGATCGTAGTGGAGAGTAAGGAGAGTAAGAGTTGGAATGTAAGATTGAAATAAAAAAAAGTAATATCAAGATAGATAGGAGCGTAAGAATTAGAAAAGAGAGAAAGAATGCTTGTGTTTGTATGAGAAGAGTGAGCATTAGAGAGAATAAGTGAGCAAAGGGGAGTAAGGTAATATACAGAAGAGGTAGAATACAAAAGAAGGGGGGTAATGTCAAGATAGAGAGAGGAGGGTTAGAATTAAATAAAAGAGAGATTGCCAAGGAAAAGCATTATAGAAGAGGGGAGTAAGTATGTCATGAGAGAGTAAAGACGGGATAGAAAAAATGGAATAAAAAAGGAGAGTAATGTCAAGAAAAAAGGGGAGAGAAAGAAAGAGATAAGAGAGAGAGAGGGAGAGGGAGAGAGAGAGAGAGAGAGAGAGAATATGAGATTCCCAAGAAAAAGCATTACGATCACAAAAGGAAAGTATCAGAAGAAAAGAAGAGTAAGACTGATACTGCAGATGAAGAGCAAGGAGCAGATTCAAAGAGACGAATATTCTTGGCGACACTCCAGAAACAGGCTGATATGGAAATGGCTACAAGAAAAAGGAAGAGGTTGTTTCTTACGGTTTGAAATTGTGCCAACCAATGAAAATGTATTGAGATAGAAAGAGAGAGAGAGAGAGAGAGAGAGAGAGAGAGGCAGACAGAAAGAGAAAGACAGAGAGAAAGAGAGAGAGAGTGAGAGGGGTGGGTGGGAGATAGACGGAAAGAGAATCGAACGTTTTCAGATGATAGGCGGCCAAAAGAAATACCAATCGTCCAGACAGTTCGAGGTGAGGTGGGGCAGGACGGAGAGCGAGAAGGACGAGGAGGAGGAGAAGGAGGCCGAAAGAAGCTTGTGGGGAAAGGAGACGACAGAATCGAGGGGTGGTGGTTTGGCCGTAGCCGTCATGCAAGACTGCTTGCGCCACCTGACGGCACACTTTCTGATTGACCGGGTGACCATTATTGTCCACTGTCCCAAGAGACGCACAGACGGATAGAAAGACAGCCAGACAGATAGGTTTTTAAAAAATGCGTAGGAAGTGTGATGAACAGACAATAGGCTTGTACACATGAGGTGAGCAAAAGAAAGACGCAGTAACAGAGGGAGGGTTGACGGGGTTGGGAAGTCGTAGGATAGATAGATATGTAAATTGGCAAAGAACTGTAAAAATGGGTAGATATGGCGGGAAATAGATACAAAGATAAATAGGAGATACAATGAGAAAGATGATGGACGATAACTGAGAAATAAGTATTTTCTTTTTTTCATTTCTCAGTATATATATATATATATATATATATATATATATATATATATATATATTGTGATTGAGAGCGAGAAAGAAAAAGAAGACATAATATATGTATATAGATATTCATTTACCTGTGCTTATGTTCACGTAAATATAAACGATGACTTTATGCATGAGGATTGTCCGTTAAGTGTTTCGCTACTTAATGTTATGAGTAAAATTTCCTACTAATGCCATTTGTTCCCTAGTTACTTTCAAATTTCGCTTTCAGATGTCTCGTAACATTCTCCTTATTCTCGTCCATAGCATCTTAAGGGCAAATTTGCTTTAAGGAAAACCGCATCTAAACGGTAGGTTTTATTTGGTTTAATTTATTTGCCTAATGGCATATCAATTTCTTATGGGTTATTTAATGCCAAAATTTAATTCATTTGTAAATATTTGGGCATAATACAGTTGAAGAAAAGATAGAAATAGAAAAGAAGAGAACGAAAAAGAACAGGCTGAGAGAGAGAGAGAGAGAGAGAGAGAGAGATGGGGGGAGGTTTGTTTGGTTTAGTTTGATTTATTTGTATAATGGCATATCAACTTCTTATGGGTTATTTGATACCAAAATTTGATTCATTTTTAAATGTTTGGGTACAATGGAGGAGAAGAGAGAGAGAGAGAGAGAGAGAAGAGATAGAGAGAGAAATAAATAAATGAAGAAAGAATAGAAAGAAAGAAATAAAGAAGAGAGACTGAAAGAATAGAGAGATTAAGAGAGAAAAGCAAAGAGAGAGAGAGAGAAAGAGAGGGAGAGAGAGTAAGAAAGAAGGAAAGAAAGAAAAAAAGAAAGAAATAATTGAGAGAGAGAGAGAGAGAGAGAGAAATAATTGAGTGAGAGAGGGAGAAATAAAGAAGAGAGAAAGAAAGAAAAAGAGATTCAGAGAGAAAAACAAAGAGAGAGAGAGAGAGAGAGAGAGAGAGAAGTTTGGTTTTTGTTTGGTCTGGTTTATTAGTTTAACGGCATACCAACTCCTTATGGCAAATTTAATGCCAAAATTCGATTCAATTGTGATTGGAATCCGAATCATATTTTCAATATTCTACTGATTTCTTTCTAATTGCTCTTTTTTAATTGTCTAAATTCATTTGTTTTGCTCCCAGTTTTATAGAATCAAATATTTCTATCTAATACATATAATTTTCACACAGTTATTTGGTTTGGTTTGTTTGGTTTTATGGCATATCAACCATAGGTTTGGTTTGTTTGGTTTTATGGCATATCAACCATAGGTTATTTAACGCCAAATCCATTTATATGTAAATAATCTGTTCTATTTAAAACAGTTCAGTTTAGCATAAGTACACAGTTTAATTGTCAAAAACATTTCCATTTCAAACTATTCAAGCAGTTATATGTAATAATTCAGTTTAGTGTAAATACAGTTTTAATGTCGAAAAACAGTTCTATTTGAAATAATTCAGTTAAGCATAAGCACGCAGTTTAAGTGTAAGTACGGTTTAATTGTCAAAAACGTTTCTATTTCAAGCTATTCAGTTTACTCAATTCAGTTTAGCATCAGAATGCTGTTAGTTCTCTTTAACCCATAGATAGGGCCCTATCAGGTGCTACTACTCCAGGCCAGAGTGGACCTGGGAGCGATGGCAATGAAGGGGTACTCCACATTCCCCAAAGCTTCAGCATTGCTGGAACCTCACCATCAGATTGTTTAGTGTCATATCCAGGACACTTGTTGGAGGGGGTGTCTTACCCCTCTGCAGAGAAGCAGTATTTTAAAGCCCCAGCCGACTGGGCAACATAGTTATTTGTTATTCCTTTTTAATGCTAATAATTTACACATACATACAGACTCCACCGACAATTCAATGCGTAAATCTAGTGTGTGAAAAAGTCCCTGACATTTTAAAAAAATGGAAAGGAGCAGATTAAAAAAGAACAACTTTCATGCACATAGAATACATAGATATTTGGTAGTCTTAGTTTAAACATTAATTGACAGCTACTGCAACACGGTGTCCATTGCAGGATTGATGAAGGAGGTGTCATTAATTCCGAGGTTTTGCAAGAAGAGACGCAGTATAACATGGTTTTCATTATGCATTATCTCCTGGACATCAAAGTCGACTTGGACTTGGTGTGCATTATCGTCTCTACATCTGTGAGGATCAGCGAAAAGTCACTTATCTTTCCTCCAGTTCAAATTCTAGTTCAGGTCAAAGTGATTGGCGTCTAATGCCTTACAGTTAGTGTGTCAGACTGAAGGTTGCCATGTTACTGCAAGCGATACCTCTGAAAGAAGAACAATAAATTATAACATAATTTATAAGGCAACCTTATACGGTTAAGTCTATATTATGATAGATTTGTATCACATCTAACAGTAGGAAATTGGTTTTATATTCTCAAACTCTCTAGTCAAAACTAAAATTGCAAAATCCCTGTAACCAAAATTAACATCGTAACATTCTTGTAACCAAAGCAAAATTACAATAGCCCTTTAGACAAAACTCACCCGCCACATCCTTGTAACTAAAAAGGAAATTGCAGCAACCCTGTAACCAAAACTAAAATCTCAACATTCTTGTAACCAGAACTAAGACTGTAACTTGTCTGTCGCAAAAACTAAAATTGCAACATACTTACTACTAAAGCTAAAATTGCAAAGTTAAATTACAACAGCCCGACAACCAAAGCTAAAATCGCAACATCCCTGTAACCAAAACTAAAATTGTGACATTCTTGAAACCAATGCTACAACTGTAACCAAAACTAAAAATTTCTAAAACCCTGTAACCAAAAATAAAATTTTAACGGCCATATAACCAAAAATACATTTTCTAAGAGGTCTACTTACGTATTGCATTCAATAAGTTTCCAGGAATCTTTTTTTTTGTACAGGCATTTAAAATTATCGTAGACACTTGAAAATTCAGTATGTTATTGCTATATATCTTATGAGATGACTGACCAATTTTTATGATTTCACACTTAAATGAACAGCTACAGCAGCAACAATATAAATTGTCACAGCTGGTGAATTTCAAAAATGCAATCTGACACTTTAGAAGAACGATATGCAATAAAATTCTGTTTTAAACTTGGAAAAATGCCACAGAAACGTATGGAATGCTTCACACTGCTTTTCGACCATCTTGCATGAATCGAGCATCAGTTTTTAAGAGGCATAAAAGATTCAAGGAAGGCAGGGAGTCTGTGAGGGATGATGAGAGGTGTGGGAGGAGTAAGAAAGTCAGAACACCAGAGTTGATTGGCCAAAGGGTTAGGGTTAGGGTTGGGGTTATAATGTTGAGGTTTTATTGTAGTTCAGGAAGAGATTCCTTGGGAAGAGGCTAGCACTCTTCAATTTGGCTCAGTGGCATTTCCACCAGGACAATGCACCAGTCCACAACTCCATCCTTGTCACAGACTATTTGACCTAGATGGGCATCAAGACAGTTCCTCACCCTCCCTATAGTTCAGACCTTGCTCCCAGTGACTTTTGGTTATTCCCTAAGCTCAGAGGCTGTCGTTATGAGAGAATTGTAAAAGATGAAAGAGGCTGTGACGAAGGTCATTGACACGCTCACACTAGAGGACTTCCATGGGACCTTCCAGAAGTTGTTGGAACGATACAAGTGCATTGCAGCCGGAGGAGATTATTTCGAAGGAGGCTAGAGTTTCATGTGTGTACTATCAATAAAAGTGCCCATACGAAAAAAATCTGGAAACTTATTTAATGATCCGAGTATATTTGAAATGTTAAATAGCTATACATTATACTTAAAAGTTTCATTTCTATTTCGTTGTTAACAATGGATCTTGATGGATAATCTGATTTTGAGCACTGGTAAGCCTTTAAAACTAATTTATTTTTTGCGTAACAAAATAAACAAATAACAATATACAAACCACAAACTAGCGAAAAAAGATTTTTCTTATTTTAGCCTGTTAGAAAATTGTGGTCCCTTCTAGGTTCTCCAAATCCCGGAGGGTTTTGTTAGCAAAACAAAGGTGACTATTCCAATGCTTTTTTTATTGTATTGTCACAAGGTTCTATTTTAATGATGGGATCCGTGGGATTCATATTGCCTTTAAAGCAAAAATATTGATGAGATTCTACTCTTTAATCCTAGAGAGTGCATAAACACAACAGTCGGATTCTTTATCTAACAGTATCTTTTTGGCTATATTAGTCAATAGTTTGTTTTTTTTTAGTTTTTTTTTACTAACAGGGAGTTAAATACACGTATGCATAAGTAGAATCAGAAATATTCCCGGTCCTTGCGATTACTGTCTGGCCCCTCACTTTTGATGCAGTAGAAAAGTCCCGCCTCGGGGTTAAATCCTCGGAACCAGTCACCCCATTTTTTACTGTTCCGTGTCCAGCCAGAAGATAAGAAAACGGGATAAGAACTGACACTTCACTCTAATCCGAGCTGAAAGCTCGCTAAACTACGCTAGGGTTCCGAGTCGGAACAGAACTGCTAATCCATACATAAATTACAATTATTTTCACGAACACTTTTAAACGAAAAATATAAGGTTGTTTAAGCATCCTAATTGTGGGGCTTAGAATACTCTGGGTGTATACCTTATAAGGGAGTAAGACTCCTTCCAAAAAGGAGGTTTCTGGGTATGATAGTAAACTGCATCAGATGGTGCGGTTTCAGTTATGGAGATATGGTAAGTCTGGAGTACCGTATTATACCCATTACTCCCAGGTTCACTGTGTTCTAAAGTGGTAGTACCTCTTAGGGTCCCATCTATGAATTAAATAAATCTGCTTGAAATAATTCGTATTCAATAGGAATATTTGAAACAATACAACTGTTTTTAAATTAATAGGAATAATTGATGCCAAATAAATATAAATCATATTTGTAAGGAATAGTTACCTGATGTTATAATTGTATAGAGGATATAAAAATTAAGTAAAGTTGGTGACCTGAAGTCGAGGTTGACCCAGAGCCTCCCTTTTCCCTAGCTACTACACCGAGGTGTAGGGGAGGGCGCTACTCCTTCCCCTGGATTGCTCTACTTTATCCATGATACGTACCTTTTAACGTTGAGTGTTAAGCCAAGAGGTATCAAGTACTATTTTAAAGTCTTTGTTATGACTCGACCTGGGATTGAACCCAGGTCTCCCAGACTATTGGTGAACATTCCACTCACTAGACTAATGAACCGGTTATTTAGTGAGGATATAACTGCGCAAACAAATGTCTATTGTTCAATAGAAATAATTACATGAATCCATATTATCATTTGTATTGTATACTTGAAACCATTCAACTGTTTGCTAATTATTTGCATTAAATAGGAATACTTTATATATAACTGTAAATTATTTCTATAAAGGAGAGTTACTTGAAGCTATTATTGTTTACTGAGAATTATCATTCATTACTTAAAACCATATAAATGTGCACAAACCTCTGACAATTATTAAGTAGAAATAATGACCCTATAATACTAATAATTTTATGGTTTCAAACCATAAAATTATTAGTATTATACGGTCATTATTTCAAACTATAAAATGATTAGTATCAGATTGGAATACTTGTCGTAAAAAACCAGAATAAAAAGTATGTGTATTGAATAGGAATACTGGATATCATAAAACTGTGTACAATAAATTATTTTAAAATAACTACACCAAAAATGAAAATGGAAATGATGCAATTCTCTAATCCTTAGGCATAAAATAACTTTTGACAGGTTGGCATGCTGACAGGTTGGCATGGCATGATTTGTGTATGAATGCATGCATAATAGGAAAGCAGAACATGGTGGGAAAACTCGACATGATCAACTGAAAAGATAAATATTTCTTTCAGCTAATTTAATGAACACAATTTGTGTGCTCAGTTTAACATTATACTTTCATTGTCAATTGAACCCGTTTAACCTTTAAATGTTTTAGAACTGAAAAAAAAAATGCTATAAACATGTCCCTATTTATTGGCTAGATGTCTTTGAATCATGTAATGAAAATAGATGACACGAAGCAATCTGATGGTGAGGTTTCAGTTATGCTGGAGCTTTGGGGAATGCAAATTACCCCTTCATTGTCATCACTTCCAGGTTCACTCTGGCCCGGAGTGGTAGCACCTGATAGAGTCAAATAGAACTAAACTGAGTACTTATACTAAACTGTATTGCTTGAAATGGAACTGTTTTGACGTTGAAAATGCACTTACGCTAATCTGAATTGTTTGAAATGGAACTGTTTGACTAAACTGAATAGCTTGAAATAGAACTGATTATTTGTATAAAAATGGATTTGGCATTAAATAACCTACAAAGGTTGATACGCCATAAAAAATAAACGAGGAGCTCAATGTTTCAGGTGTTGCTCTTTATTATTTGCACATAGTTAAATCATTTCACGCATTGATATCTCGCATTAACAATTCTAATATTCATAATAACTCCTAATACAAGATTGTACAATACTATTATACAGGTAATTAGCACCCTAGCAGGTACTACCGCTCTGAGTCAGAATGAACCTGGTAGTAAAAGCAATGATGGAATATTCCACCTTCTCCCAAGCTTCAGAACTTCTGCTTCAGCATCAGACGCAGTTTAGTGTGATATCCAAGACACCTTTTGAGAGGTGTTACCCCTTTGCAGAGATAAGTTTGCGACCGCAGTCGAGGGCGACCCGAATACTCCCTTTTCAATAGCTACAACAACGAGGTGTAGGGGAGGACGCAACTTCTTTCCCTTAATTGCTCCACTTACACTTGATCTATACCTTATAAATAATGACTGTTAAGCAAAGATGCATAAAGTACCCATTTTTGAGTCTTTTGTATGAATTGACCTGGTATTGAACCCCGTTCTTCGGGGCCATTGGCAAACACTTTAACCATGATGCCAATGACCAAAAGATAGTAACTGGATTGCCAATGTGCTGGACAGTGACATTTTAGAATGCGAGTTCGAACTTCAGTCGCGCTATTACGTTTACTTTTGGACTAATACACTTTGGACAGGTCTATACCCTCTAATCCTTTCTAGCTCTATGTTAAACAGTATCACTTCTAACCTGTTAGGGTTACATAAATGAGTCAAATAGTACTCATCAATCATTTAAAAGGAATTATTATTATTCGTTATTTGAAACCATGAAGCTGTGCCCACGTTGTTGGCGTTACATAGGAATAATTGATACTGTTAAATAGTAATACTGCCAAATATTTAACTGTGTGCAAGCAAATGATTGATATGTATTAGAACTATTAGCGTTTGATATCAATACTTGAAAGCATTTGTGGGTGTCCTCGTGGTGTAATGGTTAAAGCGATGGACTGCGGAATCGTAGTACGCGAGTTCGTACTCCAGTCGCGCTATTACGTTCACTTTCGGACAAATACCCTAGGGAAAGGTATGAACCCCCTTATCCTTCCAGCTATGGGTTTAATAGTACCACTACTGTTCTTCTAGGAGAATGGCTTTGGCATTAAATAATCTCCAAAGGTTGATATGCCATTAAACAAAGAAACTAAACCAAACCTTGAAAGCATTTAACTATGTGGAAAATTTTCACCTATAATTCATTTTAAAATAATGTTATCTGTAAACTATTCTCTTGGAAATTATATATATATATATATATATATATATATATATATATATATATATATATCTGCCAATGGCAAAAGGCTGGAATAATGGGATACCCAGTGAGAATCTAACTCATTAATAATGTCTTGCCAATCTTGCTTTCGATGCATTATTCTAAGTGATATACTCAAATATATATTCTAAGTGATATACTCAAATATATAAGCAGTAACTAGTTGTGAAAAGCAGTGCTATACCTAGAACATATGACAACTCTCCAGCATCATCATCATTATCCTCGTCATCATATCGCGCTATCACCTCCAGGCGTCGAGGCCGACGGCATTAATTTGCTGAATTCCGATCTAATTCTAATAACTATTTGATTTTCTAGTAATTATTACTCTTTAATGATAATTTTTTGTTTGCATACATTTATACCGTTTCAAGTAATCTATAACAATCCTTAGTAAACGATAAAAGTTTCAAGTAACTATTCTTTATAAAAATAATTTAAAGTTATAAGGTATCAAGTATTCCTATCTAATACCAATATTTTTCTAACAGATACATTTGACACTTAGATGGTATCCAAAAAGGTACAACTGAGTCAGCATGAACCTGAGAGTAATGAATGAATACCCCACTTTTCTTAGAGTTCTAGAAAGGGAGTTGCTTCGTGGCTGGACTCTAACAGCGCAGTATGCTAGTTCGAATTCTAGTCGCGCTATTACGTTCATTTTTGGACTAATATTCTTGGGAACATGCAGTGTTAAATATTTCCTTCATTGTCCTTCTACAGGGACGGCTTTGGCACTGAATAATCCTTCGAAGCTTGATATGCTACCAAAACAAAGAAATCAAAACAGAGCTCCAGATGATCGCCGACCCCATCTCTGTAAAGGGGTAAGACCCCACCCTAACGAATGTCCTAGATATGATACTAAACAATCTGATGGTGAGATTCCACTAATGTTAGAGCTTTGGAGAATGCGGAGTAACTCTTTATTGCCATTGCTCTCTGGTCCACTCTGGCCCGGAGTGGTACCACCTGATAAGGTCCGATCTATGAGTCAAACAATGCACATGCTAAACTGAATTGCTTGAAATAGAACTCTTCTTGACATTAAAACTATGTACTTATGTTTAACTGAATTTTTTTACATAAAGCAACAAACCAACCAAACCTCAGGAACTGAAGTCTCACCACCAGACGTAGTTTACTGTCATATCCAGGAAACTCCTTTTTTTGTCGGGAGTGGGTGTCTTACTCTCTGCAAAGGACACGGTCAGCATATTCTAGGTCCGCCAACAAGACAAAAATTATGCTAAGGACTTTTGCATCAGCGTATTAATGAAATATCAACTCTGGCGGAGGGAAATTCTGAAAGGAGTTTTTCTTTTTTTTCACTTAAGCAACTAATTAAATAAGAATGCATATCAACATACTGTTATCATATCTTGTGTATATTTTAAAGCTTAACGAAGAATGAGAAGGGTCATATAAGCATGAACAATAGAGACAAAAAATTATAGATAACACTGAGGTGACGAGGGCCTTATCTCTAAAATAATGAATCATAAGCTTTTCAGGAAAAATAAAGATTCAGCCGAACAAGTATTGATATTGGCACTTTAAGAGTTCGCATTTTCTCCCAGACAGAACAGTCACCTAAGGCCTCTCCATCCTCCCCGTTATTCCTCTCTCTCTCTCTCTCTCTCTCTCTCTCTCTCTCTCTCTCTCTCACACACACACACACACACACATACAATATTTCTCTCGCAACTTGACGTGAAAAACGTCCGCTTCCTCTTTTTGTACAATTAAATCAATTCCTTTATCACAACATAGAAAACTATCGTTTGTAGTAGACAGTTTCACGTATTATTCTCTCTACACTTCTTTTTTTCTTCAATATTTCTACTTGTAAGTGATTCTCGACAGTCTATCTTTACTATTTTTCATTATTATTTTACTCCTTGCGGGGTTTTCATCCCAGCTCTAACTGGTGGTTTTCCTCTAAAATCAGAGTGTCTGTAGGTCTTTTCAGATCTCCCAGATTCATCTAAGAATCTTAACTGGTTTTAAAAGCACTATGGTCTGGGTGGTCTCGATTATTCCTCTTATTTAATCACCCACTCTTTTTCTCCAAACCCTTGGGCACCGTTTCAAGAGTATCAACTACGATTGATTGTCACCTTCATGTTTCATAGCCTGCTCAGCTCTCTGGCAAGGTCCAGGTATTTGCCCAGCTTTTCACTTCTTTTTATTTTCCCTCCATGGTCCGCTGAAACGGTCAAATCTACTCGATAACAAGTTCTTTTCTTTAAGTTGATTGACACTAGGTCTAGTCATCTAATTAGGACTTAATCATTTGGCTGTATCTCAGTGTCCCTGAGGATTTTTATGCGTCTCATTTTTTTATTTTACCTCTTGTGAGTTCTTTATATCAGCGTTGGCCAGTGGTCTTTCACTTGAGTCTAAGAGACAGCAAGTCTTCTCTGGTTTCTGAGACTCTTCTGAGTATTCAAATCGATTTAAGTAATGCTGTGGTCTGGATGGTCTCAATTCTTCTTATTATTTTTAGCTTCTCCAGTCTCTTTTCCAAACCTTCTGGGACCGTTCCAAATGCACCACCTACAATTGGTCACCCCGTCACTTTCATGTTCCATATTTATCCCCGTTTTCTTGCTAGGTCCAGGTTTTTGTCTATCTTTTTCTTTTCTCTTATTTTTACTCTGTGGTCAACTAGAACAGAACGATTTTTTCACTCCAGTTTACTTCACTGAAGTTTAAGTGACAGAAATATTCGTCAGGTCTTCACGACTCTTCCCACTATTATCGCTGATTTTAACAGTGGTGTGATCTTGATAGCTTTAGATTCTTTCTTTTGTCCTAAGTTCCCTGAGTCTCTTTTCCAGACCTTTGGAGATCTTTTCAATGGCACCAACTATAATTGTGTCCTTTATGCTCAACATCTCCTCTCTAGCAAGATCCAGGTATTTGTCTATCTTTAAGCTTTCTTTTATTTTCAAGCCGAGCCAATGGCCTTATGAGTAGAGTGTTCGCCAATATGGTCCAGGAGACCGGGGTTCAATCCCAGGTCGAGTCATAACAAAGACTCAAAAATGGTACTTGATGCTTCCTTGCTTAATACTGAGCATAATAAAGTAAGGATCAGGGTCAAAGGGAAGCAATCCAGAGAATGGATTTGCACCTCGCCTACACCTCGGTGTAGTAGCTATCAAAAAGGGAGCCTTCGGGTCACCCTCGACTAAGGTCGCCATCTTTACTCACTTTACTTATTTTCCAACAATGATCTGGAACGATTTATTAAGGCTCTAGGAGATTTTCAGTCATTAATATTAATTTTGATGAGTACATTTCTTCATTTTTACAATTTTCGGTTAACTTTTTAATTTTTTTTTCTTTTAAACCATAACATAGACGGGTTGTTATTTTGACGGTTGCAAAAAAAACAGCGCATAACGGAAACAATATTATGAGAGTCGAACTCATTCCTTTTCTTCTTAGTAAAGCCGGGTTTTTTTTATAACCGCTGCTTTAGCATCTAAACTACGGGAATCACGGTATTTCAATTCAATTCAAATAACTCTTACAATTCTATCCAATTATATCGTCTTTAATTTGTTTTTATAAATTTTATTTTTATTCATTTTCTTAAGACAAAGATAATCAATTTTTATAAATTTTTAATTTTGACAAAAATAATAGAATTTGGTTTACCGAAATTTCCTTTGTTTTTTGTTTTTGTTTATCCTCACGGGAGTCAGTGGTTATTATTTGATAGCAGTTAAAAATTCACGATCTTGAAAGCTGATTTTCAATTCTCTTCTCTTTTTTTTTCTAATTAAACAAATTTTTATGATTATTCTGAAATGTGGGAAAATATTCAAATCCATTCTCTGTGCAGACAGTTCATTGGAATAATTTTAATTTGTAATATTTTGGAATATGATATCATTATAAGTTATCCAGCATTTCAAAAAACAGTGTTGGGATGTATTGCAAAGTCAGTTTTGTACAAAGCGCTTCTGTCGGAAGCAAGGCTCTTGCAACTGCTATTTCTTGTGCAATTCTTATTCAGTGATACTGCCAGCTGAATATTATAAACGTTTGTTGAATTAAATGTGTACCAAGGTCACCTGATTGACAGGTGTCACTGTTATATAATTGCGGAAGGATTTTTTTTATATTATCATTTTTCGTTGGTTATATCTTATCTTAGTTAGGCTTAGAATTTTTCGGCTTAGTGCACGGGTAGAGGCACACATTGAGAGCAGCTGTTCCCGCTCACGCGGGGAGGATGTGACAATCACAGATGACATAATAAAAACCTCGGATAGGAAATGTGACTGGGGATGTGAATGACGTCATGCCCAGAAGCAATGGGCTGGGATTCTTGGATATTTTTAAAAAAGCAGTTAGTTGAGATTTGAACCTAGACGAGTCCAGTTGGGTCTAGGGGGTGCGCCGCGCGTTGTCGGGTCAGGTGGAACAGTCAGCATAGTAAAAATTGTGTCTCTCTCTCCTCGAGATGAAAAACTAAAAGCCAAGAAGGTAATAAAAGTTTCGTACCTGAACCAAGAGAGTCGTCAGTGTTTCGGGATTCCCTATGTATATTTCACATATATCTTGGTCCTATTTTGATGGCCATGCTACATCACGGTAAAAAGCAATTTTTATATATATAAAAAAGAGTCACGCTTAGCATACGGTTATCGTCGTAGAAAATGGAATATCGGTGACCCAAGTGCAATTTCTGGACGAGCCTATTTTCTTTTTACTTATCGGTTTTGCTTTGGGGAAAGTCACGGATCCATCTCCCCCCACCGATCGGTTTAGATAAATAGTAGTACAGACTGGGTTCTTTAGCCTTTGTTTCGGTATCTGAGGACAGAGAGGTAGAGTAAATACATAATTATATTTATAATGGATCTATGAAATCGAAATCGAAATTTTTAAATATAAATAATTCCTCCTTCAGAGAATGGCGAGGCAGAAAATGTTTGCATTTTTTATGTATAGGCTTATGTATTTTGTTGAAAATCGCATTAGATTGAGTGGATTGATTGATTGATTTTAACGGCAAATCAACTCGGCTCGGGCGATTTCATGCCTTCAAATTAAGGAATTGCATACATAGTACGTTTATATATACATTTTTTTACAGTTCCGTATCTTTTTTGTTCACGGTTAAATGATAGAAAGTATTCCTAGCATATACAAATGATTTGCAGAAAGATCTATGTGAGCCAGGAATGAAATACTAACAGGTACAACTACTCTAGGTCATAGTGGATCTGGGAATAATGGAAATGAAGAGCACTTCACCCTTTTTCTACCTTCAGAATTAGAGTCTTATCACCTGATCCTATTTACCAACCCCTCCGCTCAGGCAGGATATGACACTAGGTTAATTTTTGAACAGAGTTTGACAGATTTAAATTCAGAGTTATCCTTCTCCTAGACTAGTTACCTCACCAAGAAGAAATCAGTCTGTCCTACTATTTACCCATAGCTGGAGGAAGAATAATTGGATTCATACCTTTCCCAAGGGTATTAGTGCTATGTGAAATGCAATCAGTCTCGTCCAGGATTTGAACTCGAGTCGCCGTGTCCATTTCCTACGACGATAACCATTACGCCACAGGCACCTCCATCTTATCACCTGATGCAGCTTAGTATCATACCTAGGAGACGTTTTTTTTTAGGAGATGGGCTTTTAACTCTCAGTAAGGAGATACAGATTGAGTATTCTAAGCTCCACTGACAGTGTACAGATTTCGAGTGGACAATTTGCGGATTTGAAACCAAAGAGAAACCAAGGAAACTTTCGAAAGAGGTTTCCGTTATCAGATGCCCGTCGTCAGGATCTGTTTCGAAGGAGGTATAGTTTCAAAGAATTCAACAGAAATGTCAAGATCATGAAGTAAAGAATAACTGTATCTCCTAAGTTATAAGTGAATGTTACTTTTCATATTCAACCTTACCAAGAATCTTTTCCCAAACAACAAAAGTTTATGTTTAAGAAATGTCCTTTGTCTTCTAGATTTTCCCCACTGTTATCGATTTGCTTCTCTCGACAGTCAGATGATCACCTAACTAAAGTCTCCTGCGATAATCAACGTCCCCATTTCGTTAAAAGATAATTCTCTGCTGATTACGTAACACACATTTTCGTTATTTACGAACTTTAGGTAGCCCACACAGCTAGGGCTATAGAATACACCGACTACATTTATGCAGAGGAATAAGATCCTCACCCGACGCCAATGAGTGTCCTGGATATGACATCTGATGGTAAAGCTCCAGCCTTAGAGATTTGGAGGAATGCCATTGCTCCCAGGTCTACCCTGACTCGTAGTGGTAACACCTGATAGAGTCTTATGTATGGGTCAAATCGAACAAGCTATGTGAGCAAACAAATGACTGATGTTAAATTGTGACTGTTAGAGAGCAATACTTGAAATTATTTTTCTATGCGCAAAAAAAAAGAGCTCAGGCTCAGTTAAGAATGTTATCTACAAAACATGTTTACAAATCATGTATATTTAATATATATATGTATAAACAGGATTTGGCATTAAATAACAAACAATGTTTGATATGCCGTAAAATCAGGCCAAACCAAACGAAAACTAAAATTCAGGATCTAGGAAATTTGTAATCTAGGATTACCCATCAAAAAACCTCCGTCTTTCTATTTTATTACAGATTAAAATCTGCCCACCTCCCTAACTTGTTTAGCTATCCTTTTGATACTAATATATACATCTATGTTCATGCACACATATACACTTCGCTTATATCCACACACCCCATAGGGATATCCACGCACCCACGTATATAAACATACATATGCACAACTGTGCATATACGAATAAAGATAGAATTTGTTTTCATAGATATGAATATACTCGAAATTATTTTAATATCCTGCATAACTTTATATATATATATATATATATGTATTAAGAAAAAAAAGAAAGAAAGAAAGAGAGAGAGAAAGAGAGAGAGAGAGAGAGAGAGAAGTAAATGCTTCCATACAGAAACCTATATTGAATGTGTGTTATAAAAATAAATAAAAAAATGGAATTATTTGACCTGCTGAAAAATTGTTTTCTTTGGTAAACTGAACTATCAAAATCTTTCACCGGAACCCATATCCGCCATTTTGAAACCCGTCTTCTTAGGTTCCCTTCCCGTACTTAAATACCTAACAGGAAATCAACACGCCATCCCACAATGCAAACTTCTTGTCGGTCGCCCGTTGCCAAGGGCCCAAGCCGGCTGCTTGAACTGTAGAGAGCGTTGGTGGCACGGGCTCTTCAGCCAATATCCGGACCGAGGCATTGTTGAGGTGCCTGCGGTGGGCTGTACTGGCCAGGCAGACGTCTGGGTGGTTATGTTTTCTCACCGTCGCACCAGGCCAGGAAGGGGAAGGAGAGACGATGGGTCGAAGAAAGTATTTCCTAGAGCAGAAGGTATCTAATTACCGAGACAAGCCGTCAGCAAAAAGTGAGAAAAAGATAAAGTCATTTTAGAGAAGACAAAGAAGATAAAATAAGCAAAGGATAGGAAGCGAGAAGAGAAAGAAACGACCAGATCAAGAAATTGAAAATTTGACGGATAGGAACGAAAAGAAAAGTGAAAGTAGTGTAGATGAAAATAGAACAGAAAAGTAAAGTGGGGAGAGGAAAAAGAAAGTGAAAGTGAAAATAGGATATTGAAAGTGGAAGTAAAAAATACAGTTAAAAGTATGAAAAAAGAAAATTGAAGTGTAAGTAATAAAATGTAAAGGAAAAGAAAGGTGAAATAGTAATAATTAGTACTTTTTTGTAAATTCACTTAATTCAGTGATAAATTTTGAAAACATACATCGAGCACAGTACTATAAAGATGAAAAATGATGATTTAACTAAAAACTATATTTCAAGCCACGAGTTTTTTTCCTCTACTCTCTTGAATATATATATATATATATATATATATATGTATATTCAACACACACACACACACACACACACACACACACACACACACACATATATATATATATATATATATATTTATATTTATATATATATGTAATTCTGTCGGTGTTTGTTTACTAGACATACGTGCAGTTTAATTATTTTCAAGTAGCACGTGTGTTTTTTATTTTTTATTTTTTTACTGATTTTTTTCCAGATATCAGTTTGTAGAATTTCCAAATTGTACAATATGTTTTTTTTTCACACCAACAGAATTATAGATTAGATATAAAGATTAGGATATATATATATATATATATATAAACGAAAGATGGACAAAATTGATAAGTTAAATTGGAATTTTTTTTTGTGTCATTCATTTTTTCCTTTTTCTCAATTAGTTTCGAACTTACGTCATAGCAAGGAGAAAGTTTTTATGAAAAAGTCTTTTAAAAAAGTTTTTGGAAATATATTTTAAGAGTTTAGATGCTAAAATAGAAGCGACGAAAAATAAACTTGTGACGTTGTATATTCATCCATTGAATGAAAAATACTTTCTGATGTCCAAGTGTCTTCAACTGAGTTTTATATATCTGCTGTCAGGACACTTGGTTCTGAGTTCTCCATCTGAGGCACATGTTAAGAATAAGCAGCATGTGATTCAAATTAGCTGTGATTGCTTGGTTTATTTATTTGCGTGCAAATGTGTCACCCAATATATCATCATCATCATTATGTCGTGCCACTAGCACGGATATCCCTGACCCTCTCTTGCCAATTCTCCCTATTGTTCATCGCCTCTGACAGGTCTTCAGGGCTACATCCCGTATCCTCACATAGCTGCTGTATGTATGTTCTACCTGGTCGTCCTGCTTTTGCTTGGCCATATGTGGGGGTCCATAGGATTACATTACTTATGAACTCGTCTCTGCTTCTCCAGCAGTGTCATGCGTGTCTGGCTCGTCTAACTTGGATAGTTTTCGTAATGGGAGGCAGGTGGCCGTATAGTTGGTGCTTTGTGGGGTGTTGCCGCCAGGACTTGTTCAATATTGCTCGCAACATTCTTGTGTAATCGCCGTCTAGCTTCTTCTCCAGCCGTTTTGTTAGCGTCCAAGTGGTGCATCCATACAGCAGTATCGACACGACTGCTGCCTGGAAGAAACTGCGTTTCATTATATCGGTCAGGTTTGATTTTCATATGATCTATAGCTTATCCATAGCTGTACATGCCTTCATTAGCCGCGTGTCGATGTCTTTTTAGGTTGATGAGACACTGCTTCCTAGGTAGGTAAATTTGTCTACTAGTTTCAGAGAGGTTCCCTCTAGTGTGGAAATGTCACCTGCTTGATTAAAGCACATATATTCAGTTTTGTGTGCATTGACATGGAAGCCAATGTCTGCGGCGGCTCGTTCCAAACTATGCAGTAGTGTTTCGGCTTGGTTGGGCGTATTTGCCAGTATCGCTATGTCATCGGCGTAGTCGGCGTAGTCGGCGTCGGTAATTGTTTTTGCGGAGTACCTTCTGCTTCTTTTCTTTGTCAGCTCGAAGCCGTTCTCTCTGATTTTATCGATCGATGTTCTAAGCACGTAGTCTAGGCAGATAAAAAAAATTAAAAATAGGAAAACTGCAGGGCTTGAGGAGATTCCCCCAGAAGTATGGAAGACCAGATAATTCGACGATATATTGCTCCGACTCTGCAACGCAGTCTATAATCAAAATCCGATTGACAGATGGATGAAGGGATGCATCCTCCCCTTACCTAAAAAGGGTGACTTCGGATTAGCCAAGAACAACTGAGGTATAACACTTACAGCCAAAATTTACAATGCCCTACTACGAAACAGCATAAAACCCAAAATCGACAACATCCTTAGGAAAAACCAAAATGACTTCCGAAGAAATAGATCCACGACCTCACGAACATTGATTATCTGTTGAATCCCTGAAGGTGTACGGGCAAAAAAAACTACAGGCGACATTACTATTTGTCGACTTTACCAAGGCCTTCGATTCCACCCTATATACATTTATATGTATACATATATATATATATGTGTGTGTGTGTGTGTGTGTGTGTGTATGTGTGTGTGTGCTTGTGGGGGGCTGCAGTCGTTCATTTAAGCATGTTCGCTTAAATAGTAAAGACAAATTTTGTCTGTACAATCTAATTAAGATCCTTTCGAGTTTCCTGATAACTGTCTTGGTTCTAAGTTGGAATTGGTGGATGAATTTACAAAAACTGTCCTGAGCGCTTTCAGACCCTTCATAGGCTATCATCAGGGGTTGCTTGCATGTGTAAAGAGTGTTTTTTAAAGAGTTTTTGAAAAGGTTTTTTAGTTTTTAAAACATAACAAAATTACGTAAACGCAAAGTTGGATAAAACTGATTGGCTGATGAATTTAAAAAACAGAACGCTATCAACGAAAATAGAATACTATCAAGAAATACGTATATATATATACACACACACACACACACACACACACACACACATATATATATATATATATATATATATATATATCATAGTATCTCTCCATCGCACACGACTTATGAGAATTTTGGAGTTCTGTTAAAGATGTGGACGTCCAGACAGTTTACACAGTTGATTTGTTTATAATGATGAGAGCTTCTTTACGAAGCGCTTTTGGTTGAGCAGATAACAGAAGAATGGTTAACTAATCTACAACTGATTCTCCGAGTAGCACTGCACAGGTTATGAATTAAGAGTTGTTTTTGTTTCTTCTCGACCGGTTGCCTTTCAAGACTAAAGAGCACAGCCTACCCTATAATTTACACATAACTGGAGAAAGAATAGATGCATTCATGCTATTCCTCAGGACATTAGGATGAAGTGAAATGTAGACAGCCAAATCCAGAATTTCAACTTAGGACTTCGCGTTCTTTTCATGCGACGATAACCGTAATACCTACCACTCCTACTCTCAATATAAATATATAGATAGATGTAGATATTGATATAGATGTTAAGTTATATATATATATATATATATATATATATATATATATATATATATATATATATATATGCGTGTATGTCTGGGTTCATATGTTCTATTTTCAGCGCGCTCATGTATTAGCTTGATATAAAAATTAAAGTGGGGACTAAAATGAAAGTAAAAATAGAATGCCAAAAGAGAGTAAAAATAGAAAGAATAATACATGTAAGCGTTCTAAATAAAATGCGAGTAAAATTCGAAAATAAAATTAAAAGTGAAAATAATAAAGAAAATGAATGCAAAAACACTATGTAGAATCAACGCGACCATACGAAAGAAGAAAAAGAAGATATAATGAAAGTGAAAGTAGAAAACAAAAGTGAAAGTAAAAATAGAAAGGATAAAGAAGGTAAAGTTAAAGAAAGTAGATGATGAAGTTCACTAGGAACTAGAAAAGAAAGAAAAGAAAAATAGCAGCAAGGCGAAAAGTGTGTCATTTAGTATGAATATTAAAGACCATAAAAGTCAGATTAGGACGAGAAGAGTAAAGAGTGAAGGAAAGTAGGTCGGAAAACAAAATTGGCCTAAAATAAATACAAAAGAATTTCGAAACGTTGACTAAACGAAGGGAAAATAAAAACAATTTTTTTGTACTGAATTAACAGAATTCTAATTGTAAGAGGGAAAATAATCAGAATTAATTTTTAAAAAAAGAAAAAACGAATGAAATTCTCGTAGTTTTTAATGGCATATTAAGCTTTGTGGGTTATTTAATACCAAAGTCATCGTTGGCAAAGAACAGTAGTGGTAATAACTGTGAGGGATAAGAGGGTTCATACTTTTCCAAAGAATATTAGTTCGAAAGTGAACGCATTAGCATGACTTGAGTTCGAACTCACTTACTACGATGTCACAGTCCAACATGTTAGCCATAACGCCTTGGAAAATTATTATCATAAATAGATATAAATCTGTTAATCCAAATCATAGACGTACTTTTTTAAGCGTGTTTTTTATATTCTGGAACGAGGTCTAATCTTGTCGCACAAATATCTCACTGAATTTGGTTTTACACTTAACAAAAAGTCGGAGCAATAATCAGCAGAATACGGAGGAGGGTGCTGGAGACTAGAGCAAATATGCTATCACTTGATATTTAGCAATATCTAACTGTATAAACATGTTTATTCATGAAATAATAAAGGGAAGATTAATAATGGGTTAGCAAACAATGCAAAAAAACATACATGAAAGGTGGTAAGAGTAATTAACTAAGAATTATGCAAGCAATATGTATTGAGCTATACAAACAAATGGGATAAGTGCAAACCAGGAACCAAGCAAAGACAAAAGAATTCCGAAACATTGTCTGAACGAAGGAATTTAAAAACGATCTTTAAATATAATTAACTGAATTTTGAGAATTGTTACACGAAAATCCCAATTAATTCAAAAAGAAAATATTATAGTAAATAGACTAAAATCTGTTATTCCATAATGAAGATCAGCATTTTTTAAATCTTTGAGGAAGGACTAACTTTGCTGTATAAAAATCTTCAACATCTAACATACATTTATACATTTAACGAATTGTTGAGACTGTTTTGAACATATCGGGGCTATGATCTACGTGACTACAAAGGAGAGTTCTGGAGATAAGAAAAAACTGCTTTCACTTGATACTTAGTGACATTCAAATGTATGAAATAATAAAGGGACTGTTTACATATGAGTAAATATGCTAAACAGAAACATTCATGAATGCGTGGAAAAGTATTTAACTTAGAATTATGCAAGCTCTTTGTATTGAGCTATACAAGCCAATGGCATGTATACAAAAAAAAAAAACTGTTCCGATTATTAAATGTATTAAAATATACGTTGTCTAACCCAGGGATCACTAACTCAAGGACTCAAAACAGCCATTACATCTTGTTGAGAAATATAGCGGAACAAATGTTAGATGAGGTAGGTTGTGACATCGACCAGTTGTAATACTAAACTGCGATTTGAAACCAGCTTTCCCTGATTTAAGCGTTTATATGTGCACAACCATCTCACTGAATAAAAGGTATCAAATTATATACATAATCTTTTAATCATGCCACATTTTTTCCTACTTGACCCCAGTTTTTCTTTTACTGAACTTAGAAACTTTACTAGAAAATTAAATGAACTAAGTTGTTAATTTGAATTGAATTTATCAGTTACTATCACTACTCTTAAAAATTCAAATGTCTTTGAGGCTCTATACCAGGTGTCTTAAACTCAAGGACTCAAAAGGATCATTATATCCTGGAGGAGAGGGATAGCAGGTCAAAAGTGAGATAAACTAAGATGGGATTTCCCCTAATTATAATGCTATTCTCCAATACAGCCCGATAGGCTGCTATTTATAATTCTTATCAAAATGACCATCCATATGATAAAGTTTTGTTTGTTTTTATGACATATCAACCATTATAGCTTATGTAAGGCTAAACCCAGTTTATACATATATATTAAAGTGGACCTGGGAGCGATGGCAATGAAAAGGTACTCCTCATTACTTAAAGTTCCAGCATTATTGTCGCCTCACTATCAGATTGTTTAATATCATAGCTTGGTTACTCGTTGGAATGGGGGTCTTAACCATCTGCAGAAATGCAGTCGGTGTATTCTACAGCCTCAGCCGACTGGGCAGGTATATGAAATATTTTGGTTTGGTTTGGTTTGGTTTGGTTTCATGGTACATCAAACATGGCATATGATATAGTTTGTGGGATATGTGAATGACAACAGAATGTAAGGGTAACAATTTTCCGTTTCATATTTTCCTTAATTCTGTTTTTACTTTTGGTAAATTTTCTTTTTCCAGCATAGATTTTCATAAATCCTACTTTTACCACTTTATTGTATTTTATGAGAAAATTGCCATAAATTGTGGTATAAATACTATTAAAACGGAAAACAAAAGCAAAATTCTTAATTTTATCACATTTCAATAAATAGCGGATATAATCTATTTTCATTCAACAATCGGCTCTCAAACATTACCTATCATTTTCTATTCATGTAATTTTTTGGCATCATTTGGTACATCTTTTCTATGCTAATATGAGTTGACAAATCTATCTCTTACGTTATGAAGCAACAACAAAAAATCTTTATGTTTACAGTATAAGTAAATTTTTTATAATTACAGTCACATCTCCACGACAAAAGATCTTTGAACAAAGCCAGAGTGGATTTCACAAACATTTGTGTTGAGAATGGTTTTAAATGTATATAAAATTGGATTATTTCCACTTTTTTCAGATTTTGACCTTGAAATGAAAATGATTGAAATATTAAAGTATATTCATCTTTTTCGAGGTAGAAAAATAATTTGTTGCATGCAGCCTTTGAGTTGCATATTTGAGACTCCTGAGAAGCAAGCTAAATTATAGTGAACAAACTATTATGCATAGTTGGTTTGGACAGACCGCAGAGTGAATTAGATCTTTGACAAGTCAGGAAAGTATTATAACAATGCGCGAAAGCCGTAGGAATTGAGGTTACTGTGCATAAATTTACGACATAGAGTTTTTACAGCAACCATAACCCTCGCAAAGACTCATGGAAATAGTTTTGCGCATTGTGGTCATCATATTGAATAGTGCAATCAGCCTGACTTACCGATAGTTGAAAGTAACATAGGCAGTGTAAAATAATTTCTCTATTTTCGACATTCAGTGAAAAGGAGATTACAAAAAAATAAAATTGATCTCAACAAGGCAGTTAAAGAAGTAAACATTTTTACTATATACACATTAACTCCTCCTCAAGAACAAGATGCGACACAGGGTCAGTTTTTAAGCGAAGTATAAGATGTTTGAATTCAGATTTTTCCTTCTTCTAAACCGATTACCATACCAAGGTTAAAGAGCCGTGTCTGCCCTACTAGTGACACATACTATATTTTGTTTTTTTATATTCCATATTTCTTCATAATATTCTATTACCGTTAATTGTGTTCTATTTCTTAAATTCATCGGCATCTCAGTTTTATCCAACTCTGCGTTTACATAAATTTGTAATTTCATACCCCCACAAAAAAAAACGCTTTCAAAATCTCTTTAAAGAACACTCTTTATACATGCAAGCAACCTTGGATGATGGTCTATGAAAGGTCTGAAAATGCTCGGGACAATTTTGGTAAATTCATCCACCAGTCCCAACCAGAAACCAAGATACTTTTCAGGAAACTTGAAAGCATTTTAATAAAACTCTATAGACAAAATGTGACTTTATTATTTAATCAAACACGCTTATATATATATATATATATATATATATATATATATATATATATATATATATATCCTTGATCCTTACCTTCAAATGCTGTCTCTCAGGTCATTGGCTAATGCCCAACCTACAAGGCCAATGGGCCAGTACATATCGTAAAATTGTATCTTTCTGTAACTTAAATAAATTTTATTTTTTGTAATCTTTTCGCTGTTGGTCAAAATTCCCAACCAGAAGACGCTTTTACCCTGGGAAAGGCTGACAGATACCACACTCTGATGTCGAATTGATATGGAGATCTCTTGAAGAATTGAAACAATACTTATTACTACACTGTTAAACGAGAGAGGAAAGGTGTTTCTCGTCATATGATCCTCCGTAATGCCGAAGAATTTCAACTGTTATGAAAATACTTGTAATAATTTGGTTAGTAAAAAAAGTGCACTGATTGAGTAGAAAAGATGATCCATTTGGAATTGTGCAAGAGATTAAAATCTGAACATGATAACAAATGATAGATTCGCAAACAAGACTTTGTCCTATAAAATACGACTCATAAAATTGTCTGGGACTTAGAAATATCAACGGATTACTTAATCCCAGCTAGAAGACCATTTCCCAGTCGGCTGGGACTGTAGAACACATCCACTGCACCTCTACAGAGGGGTAAGAACCCCTCCAGTGAGTGTCCAGGACATGACACAAAACAATCTGACAGTTAGTTTCCAATGATAATGGAGTTAGGGGAATACAAAGCACCCATTCATTGCCATTGCTCCCGTGTCCACTTTGGCCCGGAGAAGTAGCACCTGATAGGGCCCTATCTATGGGTCAAATAGAACTAAACTGCGTATTTATACCAAACTGAATTGTTTGAAACAGATCTATTTTTGACATTGAAACTGTACTACACAAACTGAATTGTTCTAAATAGAACTGTTTTCACATTTAACTGTATGTAAACAAAACTATCCTCATACTAAACTAAATTGTTTGAATCAGAACTTTTTGACTAAACTGAATAATTTGAAATAGAAATTTTTTTGACAATTGAACTGTTTACTTATATTTAACTGAATTGTTTGAAACAGAACTGTTAATTTATATAAAAATGGATTTGGCATTAAATACCCTACAAAGGTTGATATGTCATAAAACCGAACCAACCAACCAACCAACTAGAAGACCTGAATTAACGTTAATTAATAAGTAAAGAATTTCTTATCCGGTGGATTTTGCTGTTACAACGAATAAGAGAGTGAAAATGAACGAAATCGAAAATATAAATAAATACTTAGATCTTGCGAGAGAGCAGAAAAGCTGTATAACATTAAGGTGACAGTGTTACCAATAGTAATTGGCAAGCTAGGAACAGTCACCAAGAACTAGGAAAGAAGGACAATCGAAATGAGAAATCAGAAAAAGAATAGTTACCATACAGACCACAGAGGAGTGGAAATCGGCGAAAATACTCTGAATAGTTCAGGAGACTTGAGGAGACTTGCTGTCACTCAAAATCCAGTGAAAGACTATCAGCTAAGGCTGGTGTGAAAAATTCACAAGGAAATATAATAATAATAATAATAATAATAATAATAATAATAATAATAATAATAATAACGCCATAATGACCAACTATGTTATAGCACATATAGATGAGACGCGACAAAATAGCAAGTATAGGCTATGTGGCGATAGAGACGAAACGATTTATCTCATAAGTGAATGTGGCAAACTACCGCAAAGGGAGAATAGGACTAGACACGTCTGTGGGGAAAGGAGATCTACTGGTAAATGCGCAAGAAACTGAAATCTGACCATACTACCAAATTGTATACGCACAAATCAAAATTTGTAGGAGAGAATGCGACGTATAAAATTCTCTGGGATTTTGATATACAAACAGATCACCTAATCCCGGCCAGAAGACCAGACGTAGTGATTATTAAGAAAAAAAAGAGAACCTGCCATACAGTGGACTTTGCTGTCCCAGCTGACCACAGAATGAAAATCAAAGCAAACAAAAAGAGAGAGAAGTACTAGGACCTTGCCAGAGAACTAAAAAAGATATTGGACATGAAAGTGACGGGGATATTAACTGTTATTGGTGAGCTTGCAATAATCTCTAAAAGCTTCGGAAGTGGACAGAAAGAGTTGGAAATTGAAGGACGAATGGAGAAATCCAAACTACAGTATTGTAGAGATTGGGCAGAATACTGAGAAGTGTTTTGAAGACTTGAGGAGACTTGTTGTCACTCAGACTCCTGTGAAAGACCATCAACTTACTTTGGTGCAAAAAACTCGGAAGGAGTAATTTAATAACAATTGCGATGTAAATAGGACCTGACTTGATAACCCTTATTTAACCAGCCAAATATCATCTGTGTGTCAATGCTATTATACCTCAATATTACCCACAGTTTCTTTCTTTCTAAATATTTTTCCATCACACGAAAAACAAATTCTTCGATACTGATGAGACTAAATCCTCCATCATCTTTCTTTGCATGGAATTTGTTCTTCTTTCACAAGTACCATTCTAGTTGAATGACGAATATAATTCTTTTTTTACAGAAAATTGCTATAGGAAAACGGGGAAAAAATTCGTTATTTTAAAAGAAATATCACGTTCTATATCAAAATATCTTACCAGTTCAAAATTTTCAACAGATAAAATCAACATTAAATTGTTATGAAAGTTTTTAGATATAAAGGAAGCAATCTTACACACACACACACACACACACACACACACACACACATATATATATATATATATATATATATATATATATATATATATTTAAATATGTATATATATAAATGTATATATATATATATATATATATATATACATACCAATACTAGTTAAACGTGATTGCTATTATTTTGTACCAGTTGGTTCTTAATACTGAGAGTACCATGCACTTGTCGATGAAAACCAAGTGACAACAAATCCCATCATTACTTCAACCTTTTTTCAATATAGCAATTCACTTCTTTGTACAATTTTATATGATCGATCGAAAGTCAATACCAGAATATTTGCGAGTTTTGGCGTGAGTTGTAAGTGGTGATCTTTTAGGAAGCCTGAGCGACTGGTTTCCAGGACTCTTCCAAGTATTCAAACTCATTTTAGTAATGTTGTTATCTGGATGGTTTCCAATCTTCCTCTAATATCCAGTTCCAAAAGTTTCTTTTCTAGGTCTTTGAGGGCCGTCACAAGGATACCTACCGCAATTTGTATCACCGTCATTTTCATGTGCCACAGTTTTTTTAGTGTTCTAACAAGATCCAGGTAACTGTGCATCTTTTATCTTTTATCTACGGTCCGCTGGAACGGTAATATCCTCTAGATGAAAAGTTACTTTTTTTGTTGATAAATACTAATTTTTGTCTTTTGGTCAGGATTGGGCGTTCCGTCGTCATCTTGAATTCCCAATAAATTTTATGTCTCCTATTCTTGGACAGTTTCTGGTTTGGGCATATACCATGATCAAATTTAAATCTCTTGCACAATTCTCAGTCGACCATCTTTCCTACCCAGCCATGCCTCGTATAATATTCCTTTCGTACCAGTATTCGCTTATTGTAGGACTAACTGTTTAATCTTTGTTATCTTATTATGTACACTTGCTATTTTTTATTTTATTTATTTATTTTTTGGGTACTGTCAATTTTTTGCTTTGATTAGACCTTATGGCATTATTTTGTGCTGCTTTAAATAGATATTTTGCTTCTGTCTTCTGGTTTCAGCTGCTTAGCCATATGTAAGTCTTCTCTTGGTTGGTTGGTTGATTGGTTGGTTGGTTGGTTGGTTTTAAAGAGTATCAACCCTTTTCTGGTCATTCAAACAGTCCAGTTTTTGTATAAGTATAGTTTTTGTTTACAAAGAGTTAAATATCGAAACAGTTCTATTTCAAACAATTTAGTTTCGCATAAGTACATATTTGACCCATACATAGGACCCTATCAGGCGCTACCACTCTGGGCCAGAGTGGACCTGGGAGCAATGGCAATGAAGAGGTACTCTGCATTCCCCAAAACTCCATTACTGTAAATTCAAAATCAGATTGTTTTGTGTCATATCCACGACACTCGTTTGGGGCGAGTCTTATCCATCTACAGAGAAGCAGTCGGTGTATTCTATAACCCCAGCCGACTGAGCAAATAATCTCCTGAGCAATTTCATATTTATCCATTTGATTTATGATTTTACTCCTTGTGAGTTTTTCCGACCAGTGTTAGCTGATGTTCTTTAATTGGAGACTGAGTGACAGCAAGTCTCCTAAGGTCTCTAGGGCTCTTTTTAGTATTCTGACCGACTTCAATATGGATGGTGTCTGCCTGGGCTAATTTTTCCAACTCTTCCAGCCCTCTAATTAAGCCTTTGAGGATCGTTCCAAGTGTACCAATTACAATTGGTATCACCATCACCTTCATGTTCCATAGCTTTTCTTGTTTTCGGAAAGTCTAAGTATTTGTCTCTTTTTCTTTCTCACTCTGTGGACGCCAAAGTCCACTATATTGCAGGTTTTCTTTTTTTATTTACTATCATTAGGTCTGGTCTTCTAGTTGGCATTAAGTAATCTGTTTGTATGTCGAAATCCCTAAGAATTTTGTGCGTGTCATTCCCCGAGACGAATTTTAGTTTATGCACACACCATCTAGTTGCAAGGTCAAATTTAAATTTCTTGCACAGTTCCCAGTGGGTCACCTTTCCTACCCAGTCATGTTTAGTCTTACTCTTTTGGGGCTAGTTTGCTGCATTTTCTTATTATTGTTATCATCACATAACAAACAGTTGCTATCCTTTTACGTCTTATCTATTTTCGCTTTAACATAGTTGGTCTATATGCCCTTGTTTTGTACTGCTATTAAAATAGATTCAGTTTTTCTTTTAAAGTTTCTTTTCCTTTGCCATATCCAAGTCTTTTCGTGTGAGATTTCACTTGTATGTCGCTTGAAATATCCATTCAATTATGTTCGAAGAGCAACGAGAAACGGGAGGTGTATGAGTAGTAAGAGGCAACCGCGTCGGCAGTGGAGATAGCAACGGTGGCAGCAGCCGCAGAAGAAGCAGATTTATTATTATTATTATTATTATTATTATTATTATTATTTTTATTATTTGTCTTTCCGAGTTTTCAAGATTAGTTTTAAGTGGTGATTTTCACCAGAGTTTGAGTGACAGCAAGACTCCTAAAGTGTCTAGGACTTTTCCGAATATTCTAGCCGATATCAATGATAATGTGGTTTGGATGTTTTTGTTTCTTACTCTGATTTCCAGTTCCTTCAAATTTCTTTTCAGGTCTTTTGGAACTGTTCCAAGTACTCCAATTACTGCTGGTACTACTGTCTTCTGATGATGCCAGCTTTTCCAGTTCTCTGATAAGATCAAAGTATTTGTTAATCTTTTCGCTTTTGTTCATTTGTACTCTCTGCTCCGCCGGAAAGGCAAACTCCAATTGACAGCAAGTTCTTTTTTTCTGAATAAATTAACGCATTATTATTATTATTCCTAGTAATTTTTTTTACACCAGCGTTAGCTGATAGTCTTTCACTAGAGTCTGAGTGACTGCTGGTGTCGTCAAGTCTCCAAGACATTTCTCAGTATTCAGACCGATCTCAACAATTCTGTCGTTTGTATGATCTCAATTCCTCTTGCGATGTCCACCTTTTTCAACCTCCTTGAGGACCGTTCCAAGCACACCAACTACAATGGGTACCTTCGTCACCTTCATCTTCCAAAGTTTTTTTTTTTTTTTAAATTTCACTCTTTGCAAGATTTTTATGCCAGAAGTAACTTTTGTTCTTCACAAGTAAGTGAGTGACAACGTGTTTCCTCAATCTTAGCAGTGCCGTGGTCTTAGAAGTCTCAATTCTTCCTCAGATTTGTAGTGCCACCATTCTCTTTTCTAGGTTCTTGGAGTGCTTTCACTAAGAATGATTGTCACCTTGATGTTCCACAACTTTTTCACATCTCTAACAAGGTCCAGATATTCCTTAAGCTTTTCGTTTTTGTTTATCATAATTCTGTGTTCAGCTGAAACGGTAAAGTATACTCCCTGACATGTTCGCTTTTCCTGCGTTGGGATAGTTTCCTTTGTTTAATGGTATATCAACCTTCAGGTGTTATTCAATGCCAAATAGAACAACAATAATGGTACTATTTAACTCATATCTGAGAATATAAGGAGGTGCATACCTTTCCTCAGGGTATTAGGTTTAGTTTGGTTTCTTTGTTTAATGGCATATCAACCTTTGTGTGTTATTTAATGCCAAAGCCATCCTTGTAGAAGAACAACAGTATTATTCTTTAAGAAATAACAGGGAGAAATAAGGGAGTTCTTACCAAGAGCATCAGTCTTAACGTAAACGTAATTGTTCAATTGCTATATGGACCCCACATTCCCGCCGACCACTTGTTGGCACTTCGCGGACCTTTTGACTGCCCGACTGTGACTTTCCGTGTGACTTCGTAACTGATTGTTATTCTGTGACTGCTTCTCGACCGGTGGGACACCTGCCCACCCTGGGCGCCAATTGGCTCCTCTCCGTGACTGAACGTGTATGACTGATTGACTTCACGTAACTCTATGGGTACCTATGTATATATGATTTTATAACACCTACGCATTCTACTGGTAGTCAACCCACGTACTGATTGTTTTCCGGTAATGAATATGTTTACGCAGGTGAACTCTGTGTAGAGAAATCCGTGATTGACGGCTCTGTCAAAGGTTAATATGCAACTCAACCCCATCCCATTCCGTCTTGTTTTTACAACTAGATCTGCTTTACTGTCAGCGATTGGGTGATCCGTTTTTATCTCAAAGTCTCTGAGGATCTTGTGAGTTTTATCTTTGGTTTGTGCATGTATCATTTACTCTCTCTCTATATATATATATATATACGAGGATCATTAAATAAGTTACCAGACTTTTTTCGTATGGGCACTTTTATTGATAGTACCCACATGAAACTCTAGTCCCCTTCGAAGTAATCTCCTCCGGCTGCAATGCACTTGTTGTACCGTTCCAACAACTTCTGGAAGGCCCCATGGAAGTCCTCTTGTGTGAGCGTGTCAATGACCTTCGTTACAGCCTCTTTCATCTCTTTAATTGTCTCATAACGACAGCCTTTAAGTTTTACTTGAGCTTAGGGAATATCCAAAAGTCACTGGGAGCAAGGTCTGGACTAGAGGCAGGCTGAGGAACTGTCTTGATGCCCATCTTGGTCAAATAGTCTGTGACAAAGATGTAGTTGTGTACTGGTGTAGTGTCCTGGTGGAAATGCCACTGACCCGATTTGAAGAGTGCTGGCCTCTTCCGACGGAACCGCTTCCTGAACTCCCTTAAACCCCAACATAGTATTCCTAGTTGACTGTCTGTCCAGTGGGAACCCAGTGCATGTAGATCATGCCAGTGCTGTCAAAAAAAGGGATCATCAAATGTTTGTGGGTGGATTTGCTCTGTCTGGTCTACTTGGGTCTGGGAAAGCTAGCATGCTACCACCAGGAACTCTGTCTCTCGGTCTCTGGGTCATAGCAGTAGATCCAGCTTTCGTCGCATGGCATTTTTTCCATGTTTAAAACAGAATTTTATTGCATATCGTTCTTCTAAAGTCCAGATTGCATTTTTGAAATTCACCAGCTGTGACAATCAAGCTTTAGTAGGGTATATTCCAATTCCTGCTGTAGGAGTTCATTTGAACCTGAAATAAAAAAAAAAATTGGTCAGTCATCTCATAACGTGTATAGCAATAAGATACTGAATTTTCAAGAGTCTACGAAAATTTTAAATACTTGTACAAAACAAAGTCTGGAAACTTATTGAAGGCACCACGTATATATATATATATATATATATATATATATATATATATATATATATATATATATATATATATATGTTCCGCACGATGAAAGTAACTGTTTCACATGAAAAATATCGTTGAATTTTTATCTCCAATTATATCAGATTTTTGTCTATGATTTCAAGTTAATGCTCAATTTGAACTGCGTTTAAACATGAATATCATATAAAGATGAAATTCAAACTGATAAGCTAATCAATGTCGGACGTAGACATCTATTATGCTGTAAGAGGGAAATATGTCATCTATAAGGCTTATAACTTGCTCGTCTCCGAAAAGGGCATCGATTTTATACTACGCGTCCATATGGATCATCTCAGAATTTCTACAATGGTTGATAATGACATAAAACCAAATCAAACCAACGAACAATTCTCTAACAAGCTATATGTATATCCATATAACTGTGTGCAAACAAATAGCTGATGTTAAATTTAATTGTTTATGTTGGATGCTTGAAACCATTTAATCGTGTGTAAACAAATGAGTTCTTGCTTATTAAAAGTGTTATCTTTAAAGTATTCGTTTAGAAATCTTAGATTTAATAAATATAAAAACACAACTTGTCATTAAATAACATAAAAGGCTGTATATGCCATAAAATCCAACCAACAAACGTAAGGCTTACTCCTTGATTTATACTCAAACAGGAACAATGACCTCTGTGTTTAACATGTCAGACGCCTTGCACCGTTAAACACGATCTCATCAAAATGTAGAGCTTTCATTCTCATCAAGAAGCGATGCTTCAAGGTAAATAGTTTGAGGGACTTGTTCGAGAACGTCAACATGGATGATGTTCTGTCCTTCTTGAGAGTGTCAGGATTGTACCGAATATGTTAGATATCACTCTAACATAATGCTAACAAGTTATTAGGACCACTCCCTAATCACTGGACGTAATGTAGCCTCAGACAAGCAAACATGCTGTAAAAACCCTCAGCTAACAACAAACTGTTCTTTCACAAATCACATATCTATATACGTATATATATATATATATATATATATATATATATATATATATGTGTGTGTGTGTGTGTGTGTGTGTGTGTGTGTGTGTGTGTGTGTGTAAACGGGACCGGACATTAAATAAGGTTGATATACCATAAAAACCAACCAACCAACAATAACCCTTTAACTGTCTGCAAAGAAATGTCTGATGTTAAATTGAATTGTTAGTGTTAGATTGCAAAACTTGAAACCATTTAATCGTGTGCAAACAAATGAGCTCTTCCTTGTTTAAAATGTTATGTACGAAGTATTCGTTTAGAAATCTTAGGCTTGATATCTATAAAAACAGATTTTGGCATAGAATAACCTACAAGGGTTGATATGCCCAACCAAACAAACAACTAACCAACTAACCATCCTAGAATTTAACAAAAGAATGAAATTTATTAAAGAAACCTGTGGTTTATTCTTTTCTAAAGATATTAAAGTAAGAAAAGCAAGGCAATCTTCCCCAAAATAATACAAAACTGTATCTGAAGATGAGGCTACAGTTTTAGGATGCCTTGAATATGATGTAAACTGAAAGCAATGAGGAAAATCCAGTTTTGCAGTTTAGGAGCAAGAGTAGTGACATTACATTACTCCCTGGTAAACTCTGACTAGGAGTGGTAGTATCTGATAGGGTCCCATCTAGAGGTCGAATACATCCATGTGAAAATCATTAGGTTGGTTTGTTGTGTTTTCTGTCATATTTACCTTGTAAAGTAACAAGTCTAAAAGAATGATGACTCTAAATTCAATCTAGCTTTACTCTGCTTAAAAATTGGTCTTGTGTCACATCCTGCCACTGCCTAAAGGGTTGAGTAAATACAAATACTTCGGAACAAAGAAATAAATATGTATGTATGTACATATGTATGTATGTATGTTTGTAAGTATGTATATACCTATGTATGTATGTACGTATGTATGTATTTATGTGTCAGGGCATTAGAAGGATTGTCAGGTGCCCGTGGTGTAATTGTTATCGTCGTAGGAAATGGACACGGCGACTCGAGTTTAAATCCTGGACGAGACTGATTGCATTTCACATAGCACTAATACCCTTGGGAAAGGTATGAATCCAATTATTCTCCCTCCAGCTATGGGTAAATAGTAGGACAGACTAGGTTCTTCAGCCTTGGTGAGGCAACTAGTCTAGGAGAATGAAAACTCTGAATTCAAACCTGTCAAACTCCGCATAAAAATTGACCTTGTGTCATATCCTGCCCGAGCGGAGGGGTTGGTAAATAGGATTAGAAGGATTGTCAGAGGTAGCATATAACACAGTACAATCGGCCACGTGGGCAAGTGATCAGTGATTAAACTGGTTCTCTTACCAGGTAAATCTAGCAAACAGGGTGGTTAGCTTTGGTTTGGTTTCTTTGCTTAAGGGCATATCAACTCTTTTTAGGTTATTTAATCCCAAAGCCATTCTCCTAGAAGAACAGTAGTGGTACTATTTAACCCATAGCTGGGAGGATAAGGGGGTTCATACCTTTCCCGAGGGTATTTGCCCGAAAGTGAACGTAATAGCGCGACTGGAGTACGAACTCGCGTACTACGATTCCGCAGTCCATCTCTGGAACCATTACATCATGAGGACACCCCCGACAGGGTGGTTAGACACCCAGCTGGATGAGACATAAGATCTGCAAAGGGCGTATGAACCATCTGCAGCTGGGTTGAGTGGAAATATTTATTACATCAAACAAAATTGATTAAAATTATTGATGATAATTGGGATATCGGTCAGTCTGGTTGACCATTTTTACTTTAGACTAAAGAAACAGAAAGGAAAATTTACATCCCACTGATACAAGATATATCCTGACCATGAAGAGCTAACTGTGAGCCATTTCAATGGTTTCGGGTCGAAATTTACATAAGTGAACCGAAACTTTGTGTAGGCCGGTGTTTTCAATGACGGAAATGTTGGGACTATAATAACAACAAAGAGGAAAATCCTAGTTCTTGTACATCAGTATAACGACTTTCTGAGAAATCTAAATCCGGGCAGTGACGAATGATCTTGCTAGTCATAACACTTATAATAGTGACAACGAAAGCAGGAGAAAATGGAACAAATATAATCTCTAAGCCATCGCCTAAATCCCAAGACAGAATGATGCTATAGTGCCTCTTAGTACAAATAAATCGATAGTGATGACTGAACAAATCAGGAATCGTCTTAATCAGTGTCCGAAAAAATATACTTATCACTATTACCTATGAATCGAGGAAACTTAATATATATTTTTTCAAATTCCGAAAATTGAGGAATTTGTTCTTGGATACAGCTGAATCTTTATCTTCGGATATATTTTTATAGGTTTGTTGTTCAATTCTATGTACAGGAATTCTGTGCTTGTAGATATTTCAAAGACCTTTTCCGGTTCCATGAAATATTCAGGACACAAAAATAGTCTTTCTTTAGAAAATATTCACTTGCCAATTATTTTCACTCGTTCAAAATAAGAGAAATCAGTGCCCTGTTGGTGGGGTTTAGAATACACTGACTGTATCCCCTGCAGAGGGTAAGACCCCCACAAAATGGTGTTGTCTGGATATGACACTAAACTGTATATGATGGTGAGACTCGAATTCAGTTGATCCCTGGGTGTAAAGTATCCATTCATTGCTATTATTCCTAGGTTCACTCTGACCTGGAGTGGTTATTCCTATTTGGGTTCTGTTTATGGTTCAAGCAGATCTTTTTGAAAATTATTTATATAAGATAAGAATACTTGATATCATACTTTGTATTGAACTAAGCAAAGGTTAATATGCTGAGTGTATCCCCTAAAGAGGATTAAAACCCTTCCCCTAAAAAGAGTGTTCTGTGTATGGCACAAAACAATTCTGAGGACTATAGAGTACCCTTTCATTGCCATTACTCATAAGTCCACTATTACTCGTAGCAAAAGTACCTGTTAAGGTTCTATCCATAAATCAAATAGATCTGTTTAAAAATAATTCGTATTCAATTGGACCAAAGCAAAAAAGAAAGCAACCCCACCAAAAAAAAACTCTTAAACAACCACATAAAAATGTAAATATGAACATACAGTGAACGCGATTCCCTAAACTACAGGCATAAAATAACCCTTGATAGGTCGACGTGCCGTTAAAATCTATCAATCAATGATTCAATTAAGAACAATCAATTTAAATAGCTCGTTGGTTGATTGGTTGGTTAGTTTCAAGTATGTCAACTCTTGTTGGTATGGAAGCAATTATACGGTTTCAAGTATTCCTACCTAATTCTATTAATTAGTACTCGGTTAAATTGTTTCAAAAATTTTCTCAAAATTATATGGCATCAAGTATTCTTATTAAACACTAAGAATATTAAAATAGATTCGACCTATAGAGTGGACTTGGTAGTAATGACCACGAAGGACAGACTCCACAGTTTTCAGACCATCAGAATTGAATTCTCATCATAAGATGGAAAGTAATTACTTTTATGGACTAGCCTATCGCACATTTTCTGGAAGTATTGGAACTAGTCCATGGTTATTTTTTGCGCAGTTCAGGATCATCACATACGGACACCTTTACGCGAACCGACAATGTAATACCAATTCTTAGCCCTCTGCATCGAACTACTTATTCTTATATACTGGTATACCAATACATTCAACGACAGTTTTATAGCCAGAACACTCTACAAGAAGGAGTAAACAACACAGAATGGATATAAGCTTGAGGTAAGACTTGAACTCGTATTATATTTTCTTCAGAAAGCCGGTCTACATATTCTTATCTGATAATTTGTGCACAATTTTATGATTACCATAGAGTAAGTAAGTACAGCAAACAGACACAAAGAAATATAAGAGAAGCTATGGTTCGATGGGAAAGGTTATTGGGCAACATTAGCCTAATGAGTAGAGCGTTCCCCTAATCGTCCGGGAGACCGGGGTTCAATCCAAGATCGAGTCATACCAAAGACTCAAAAAATGGTACTTGATTCCTCAGCATTATAAGGTAAGGGTAAAGTGGGGCAATCCAGGGAATGGATTAGTGCCCTCCTCTACACTTCAGTGTAATAGCTATTGAAAAGGGAGTCTTCTGGTCACCCTCGACTAAGGTCGCCAACTTTTTACTTACTAACATGTGGCCATGCTAACAAATAGTATATACACAAACCAGAATCTGTTCAAGAAAAAGAGACGCATAAAATTCTCTTTGACTTTTTATATACCATAGGATTAACCTACCCCGTCTAGAAAACCAGAATTAGTGTTTAAAGAAGAAAAGAACTTGTCATTTTGAGTTTTAGCGGACCATTGAGTAATTTTTTTTTAATAGCAAAAAGATAGACAAATAGTTGAAAAGGCTGTGCAACGTCTCAGTGATACCAATTGAAGTTGGAATCCTTGGAACAGTTTCCTAAGGCCTTGAAACTAGGGACCAGAGGAAAACTTGAGACCATCCAGACTATATCACAGTTAAAAACTGCTAAAATACTTAAAGTTCTACAGACTTGAGAATGCTTGGTATCAATCAAGATCCATTGAAAAACCTTCTGTTAAAACTAGTATGAAAAATAGACAAGGAGTAAAATTATAAAAGTAATATTTTGTACAAAGTTATAAGGTTTTAAGTATTCCTATCAAATACTAATAATTTTCAAATTGATCTTTTTGATCCATAGACGATACCCAAACAAGTTCTACCACTCCGATTATCTTTATGCGTTTTATTGACGGCAGAAAGATTTGACCATCGTAATTGAAAATTGATAGGTTAGTTATGCAAGTCAACTTTTGTTCGGTTATTTAAACTTTCGAACTGATACCCGTGTAAAATAGCACTAATCCTCTTGAGAAAGGTATGAATCCAATTATTCTCCCTCCAGCTATAGGTAGATAGTCGTACAGACTGGGTTCTTCAGCCTTGGTGAGGCAACTAGTCTAGGAGAATGAAAACTCTGAATTCAAACCTGTTAAACTCCGCTTAAAAATTTACCTTGTGTCATATCCTGTCCAAGCGGAGGGGTTGGTGAATATGGATACCCGTGTGAAATGCATGAACTCCTTCATCCCTATCGGCTATGGGCAAAATAGTACCACTAATTTCCTTCTACAAAGATGGCTTCGGTATAAGATAACGCTTGATGGTGGATATGCCATGCCATTCAACAAAGAAACCAAACCACGCCTAAGGTTAAGAATTTTCAAACAGGTCTATTTGACTCTTTCTGGTACAACAACTCCGGGTCACACGAATTTAACAAAGGTATGAGTTTTTCATTTGGATTCTTATTTATTTCTAAAATCTCTGTGATTGGAGATATTTGAATGTTTTGCAAAATTCCATGAATATTAAATGCTTTTGAACCAGAATCATCATATTCTGAGATATTTTAATTTGATACATTTTATGTACTGCATTTAATGCAGTGAGATGTAATTTTGCTTCGGGCCTTTTTCGAGTCCATATCCCATTTTCCATGTGTTTATCTTTTCGGCTTTTTCGTTTATTTTGGCCCCAAATTTTTTTTGCTTCTCTCACATTTGGTTGTGAGTATGTTTTTCAAACCTTTCCCCCATACTTGCATTTCAAATCTTCCTACGTTGTTTTGGAATGCCCAATTGTGTCTGTACTGTTTGATCCTATATCGGTATGTTTTTAGTTTTCTTTCTTTCGGCAGTACATTCTGATTTATCTCTTCGTGTTGTATCGTATCGTGTCTCCTAATTGTGATTCGTAAGACAAAATAAAATCCTTTATTATGCTAGGAACGCCAAAAACATAACGCCTCCTGTCTGTGTCCATAAAATCCAAAATAAATACAAACATCATAAAAAAAACTGGATTGAACAAGTTTTCAGCTACAAGATACAATTGGCTATGCATTTTCGCAAGCGACAAACAAGAGCCAGCACTTCAAGTGGGTTAAAAAAATCTACACCCACAGGGGCAATCGACGTTTTACAGAGGCAATGCCAGTTTCGTTTATCGTCAAAATTCGGATCCTGGAGACGATTTTTTATCGGCGCGCTCTTTCCATGGATTGGCAGCTATGTTGCCCTTCAGTACATTGTCATCATATCAGAACCATATGACCCACCGCCGAACTGTGTTCACTTATTGAAAGTTTAGTCTCTGTAAACGTTCACTAAGCGTTCACGAATGTCAGCGAGTACATGGAGAAATTCATTAATACACTTCTGCTTTATGTCAGACTTTATATTTCCAGACTGCTAATCAGATGTGAGAAGACAAAAAAAAAATAAAAACATACATTACCCATCAAGGACAACGTAATAAAATAAGAGACGTTAATTTCGAAGCAAACTATTAACGTGCGCAGCATGCAGGCTTTTGTTTGTCGATGGCAAAAAAATTCTTAGTCAATGTTGGAGACTCTTGATAAAATAGTATTTTGTTGCTGAAAACTTTCTCTATTTAACAGTGTTACTATGCAACATGCAGTTACGGTGGAAATAGTGAATATATTTGGAGCATCTCTCATAAGAATTGTGTTTGTATCTCTTGGAGAAACTGTAACAACAAATCATTCTTTTAATGGGTAAGTTAATCCTGACTTCTTTAGCAGTTCTCGACATGTAAACATGTCTTGTTCTTCTTGGATCGCCTTTGAGATGGGAAGTAAGTCGCTGTACTACTGATGTTTTGTTGGGTGCTGTTTTTAAGATTTGTTTAAAACAGTACGCAGCAGCCTTGTGCAGTATCCGTCCAGCTTCTTCTTTAAGCAATTTGTTAGAGTCCAGATAGTGCAACACTACAACAGTACTGAGAGTGCTACTGTTTAGAAGAACTTGCGCTTTCCCGTTTTCAGGCCTTTACTAATTGTAAAAATGGCAGCAACAGGACCAAGAGAAGGAAAAAAAGAAGAACAAAATCAGAGAATAGGACTACCATCTATGTATCTACATATAAATTTGACAATGAAAACAATATTTAAATTAAGAAATTACTCTGTCAACTGTGAAGTTTACTGAAAAATGTATGTAGCAAATTTTACAGTTTTTTAAAAAATTTTCATTTTTCAATGTAGCATTATATATATATATATATATATATGTGTGTGTGTGTGTGTGTGGCATTAAATATATATATATTTTTTTTATTTATGTATATATGTATATATATATATTGTAGCATTATACACACACACACACACACACACACACACACATATATATATATATATATAGTATTATATATTTTTTATTTATGCATATATGTATATATATATATTGTAGCATTATACACACACACACACACACATATATATATATATATATATATACACACATATATATATATATATATATGGTAGCATTATATATATATATATATATATATATATATATATATATATATATATTAACTACAGGCAGGAATGTTTGAAGAATATATCATGTTCTTTTACGTCAACTGAGCCAAATGTATATAAATATATAAAAATATTTTTTGTTTGTTTGTTGTTAAATCGTATATCCACCTTCTTTGGTTATTCAATGCCAAATCCATCCTTCTAGAAGAACAGTAGTGGTACTATATAACCCATTGCTGGGAGAGGTTAAGGCGTTCATACCTTTACCAAGGGTATTTGTCCGAAAGTGAATATTTTTAACAAAATACATAAAATCATGAAAATTTATATAGTATTTTCAAATATGAAACAAAAAAGAATACACCATTATGAGTAAGAGAGTTATTAGCAGTCACATGGGTTCCATGTATATTGAGACACCCAATATGAAACCAACTCGTGTTTAACCTCTTCTTTAGATGTTAACCTAAGAGGAATGAATGCTTCGGTCCCATCACAGAAGGATGGGAGAGTAGCTTTCAGCCAACAGAAGAGTTGAGATTTTTACCTGCTGGATTCGAAAAGAGAGAGACAATTGTTAACGAGGAAGAATTCAGAAGACATTTTGCCTCCCACTCGCCCCGCTATTTTTACTGCACCCACCTCGATAGCAGTAACGTCACACATGAAAACTTTAAGAATTTTACAAACGTAGCTTCTTCGGGATTGTTGATAGATGCAATGGGGGTTATGTTAATGGTTACATATTGCAATAACCATGTGTTTTTTATTTATAATATAAACTCTAAAATTGGGCATCACATTTGTTCAAACAAATATTAGTGGGTAGAGTGTTCGCCAATGGTCCGGGAGATCTAGGTTCAATCCTAGGTCGAGTCATACCAAAGACTTTTAAAATGGTACTTAATACCTGATTGCTTAACACTCAGCAATATAAGGTACGTATCAGGGGTAAAGTGGAGAAATCCAGGGAAAGGAGTAGCGCCCTTCCCTACACCTCGGTGAAGTAGCTATTGAAACGGGAGTATTCTGGTCGCCCTCGACTACGGTCGCCAACGACAATACCATATATATATATATATATATATATGAAAGGGAGCAATGAAGATGAATATGGTACTTACTAGATAGTCCCTGATTGGGAGCTCTCAAAACATGCCTGAACGACATTTGCTGGAAAGTCCGATAATCTACTTTATTAAAGAGGGTTCATAAATATTGCCAGGTTACCAAAAGCTCTTTCTGATTCTTTTTATTTATTCATTTATTTCTGTATCATGGGGAAAATGTATTTATTTTATTTTTAATTATTTTATTTATTTATCTTATTTTCCTATAATGTATTTAATTTGCTTCTTTTTAAAAACTTTTTATTTATTATTTTATCTTATCACCCATATTCATTGCTAAGGGTCACAATTGTGTTATAGGCTGACTTCCAAGTTAAATTACAAAAACTAATTAGTCAATCGATCTGATATTTCTTATTGATGTTTAAAAATTAGCGAATACCAAAGGTCAACTTGATAGGCTGTACTGTTTGGCTTTCGTGTATGTCCGAAGGTGAGATTATTCGAAATTTTTCTGAGTCATAGAATATTTGTATTTTGTGGTGTCACTTCACTTTCACTATAAATTCTGCAAAATTTCCTGAAATATAAACACTTAGCCTTTCACATGTTTTAGCGTACATGCATAATTTGAGCTCTAATTTCATTAGAATTTCAACGGAAAAAATTACGTCTTGTCCGGTAAATAATGCTCTTACTAACTTGAATTACTTGGTTGGTTCATTGATTGGTTGGTGTTTTTTAGCATATCAACGTTTGGGGGTTATCTAATACCCAATCATATATATATATATATATATATATATATATATATGGTTTGTTAGGAAATAGTTTTTTGGTAACTAATTTTTTCAATGAATTGTTTAAGCTGATTTGTTTGCACACAGTTTCAGGGTTTCTAGTATTCCTTCATAACATTAATGATTCTCTAATATTAATCCTTTGTTTGCACGCTGTGAAATGGTTACAATATTCCTATCTAATACAAATTATTCTATTTGATATTAAAGATTTGTTTGCACACAGTTATATGGTTTCAAAAATTGCTATTTTACATTAGTAATTAATTCTCTTTATCAAATATTCCTCACCATTAGATGCAGTTTAGTGTCATGCCCAGCTCACTCGTTGTAGAGTTGCAGTTGGTGTATTCTACTGCCACTGTCCACAGGACGATGATTTTAATGAGTTTGAAATAAGCTTTAGCCAAGGAAAAGGAATCCTTTATAAACAAATTGTCCCATTCTTGAAAATGGCTTGGGACACGACCGAAAGTGTTTGAAGCCCTCAATTTTTCAGGTGATTTCTTAATCCGGATGTATATTCCATCTATTGTTCGGAAACAAGAAAAAATCTTCCCACCGTTTTTTTTTTAATGAATACATTCTTCCTTCTGAATTCTATTTAACAGAAATCATGTAATAATATGTATAAATGTATATGTATATATACATGCATATGTATGTATATATATGTATACATGTATATGTATATGCATATACATGTATATGTATATATATATGTATATATATGTATATGTATATATGTATATGTATATATGCATATGTCTCTCTCTATATATATATGTCTGTGTATATGTATGTGTATATATATAATGTACATATATATATGTATATATATATATATATATATGTATACATATGTATATGTGTTTGTGTGTGTGTGTGTGTGTGTGTGTGTTAGTGTGATACACCCCCATGACGTCACTGCATGGACCCTCCCCGACACTATAAATAGTTACTGACTCGATAAACGAGTCAAGCGAGTCAAGCAATCACCGGTAACTGTTACTGTCTGCATTTCCGTAAGTATATATCGCTGTAAACCTTACATCTCTTTATGCTATTCATTTCAGGCCCTTCAAGACCACAACAATATGTGTGTGTATCTGTGTGGATGTCGGTATGTTCACATGTGTCTGTGTATGTCTGTCATTTGATCGGGCTATTCTAATTCTTAAATGTAGAGATAGCAAAATAAGAAATACATCGATAGAGACAAATTTTCATTGATCAGTATTGGTAGACGTGCTCGATAGATTTAAGTGCGCGTGTACGCGCGCGCGTGTGTGCGCACGCATCATTATAAAGATAGGCAGTAATATGCAAGATAAAAAAGTTCTCGATACACCTCAGAAGGAAAAATATAGTGTCATAAAAAGTATGTCTTATATGACGTTTTCATTCCAAAGTTCAACATTTTCATCATATCATTTCTCAAGTTCCGTGCGTATGTATATATATACACCCATAGATTGATTATATGTGTCTGTGTCTGTGTGTGGGGTGATATAACCTTCCTGGGTCGTTCCTGGCTAATCGGCACCAATGCGATGTAAGCCCATTTATAAAGCGATGTAAGCCTATCACAAAAAAACTAAGTCAACACTAGTTAGTAAAGTAACTACTTGTTTTGTTTACTTTATTTGTTATATTCATCAGTTTGAACCCTTCCCATGACTGCTTTTACAGAAGCCGAATCTTTGCAGCACACTCTGGAGCAAATAGCCAGAGATTTGAACGCAGATAAAAGTGTCCATGGGTTTAAAACTTTAACCGCCAAGCCTTTGAATTTTGAAAACCAGTTCTTATACTTTCGCGGCAACGTCTCATATACTAAAAGTTGTGCCACGTATACATAGGAAAGGTATGGCTGCTATAGACAGTCTGTCGATCATAGTGGAAATCTGATCTCTTAGATTTGATAAAATAAGATTTCTTTCAGGCTGTAACGAGAAGTAACGTACTTCAATGAACCTCTTCACATATACATGCTAGTGTTGACCGACCAGAAATAACTTATCAACATCAGCTCTGAGTAGACATAAGATGTAGTTTGGAAAACCTACCGGGACCGATCAACGATACGAACGCATAGAAAGAGTCAGGGAAATCCGTGCTAGCAGCGTGATTTGATGATATACATCGAAATGTTCAGAAAAGAAAAAATACGAGGTCATCAAAGGAGAATTCTATTGAATTATTTGCCACGGTAAATGCTTCGTTTTTTTTTAAACCTTCATCAAGGTGTATGAGTTATTAGATGAAACGAAAAAGACGAGAGAGTTTTATAACATTCTATTTTCATTGCAAGCGTTCTGTTACATATTTCTGTGGCGTAATTAGCTTTGGAAAATTTATGTATAAAATATCCATATCGTATCTGTCTATCTAAACGTTATTTCTGTTTCCACTTTTTAGATAATTTTTCAAATAATTCATTTTATAGATATAACATTATACTCAACAATTCAACTCGAAACACCTGAAACAACCTTGAAATTAAAACAAGCACTAACTCTTCTCAGACAATTAGGAATTTAATTGACAATAAAAATAACAATACTCTCGTTGTATCTAGAGCAGAGTTCTATGAAATTTAAATTACTGGAAGGTAATAAAAAGTATGTGGGTACCTTGTCACAATAAAGGAATTTGTGAGCACACAAGGGATTTCAAAAAAGGAAATATGGATAACGATTTGGTCAAACATAATTTAGAAACTAATCACAATTTTAATTTTGAAGGTTCCTAGATTTTATACATGATAACAAACGTTGAAGAATTGTTGAATCTTGTATCATTTCAAACCATAATACTATCAAAGACCCAGTTTCTGTTTTCAATGTTTCCTTATTTTATCAGATTGGGACGGAAAATTTTCAAACTCCGTTATTTAAAACAATTTGGCTTCATCGCTGATAGATAGATATTGTTGGGGGTGTCCTCGTGGTGTAATGGTTAAAGCGATGGACTGCGGAATCGTAGTTCGCGAGTTCGTACTCCAGTCGCGCTATTACGTTCACTTTCGGGCAAATACCCTTGGGAAAGGTATGAACCCCCTTATCCTCCCAGCTATGGGTTAAATAGTACCACTACTGTTCTTCTAGGAGAATGGCTTTGGCATTAAATAACCTATAAAGAGTTGATATGCCATTAAACAAAGAAACCAAACCATATATATTGTTTGTTTGGTTTTTAAGGCATATCAAACTTTGTAGGTTATTTAATGCCAAATCCATTATTATACAAATAAAAAAATCTATTTCAAACAATTCAGTTTAGACTAAGTGCAGAGTTTAATTGTCAAAAACATCTGTCAGAATCTACCAGTATGCTATAGGTCATTGCACGAGTAGAATTCTTTGACTCATAAGATGTGATCGCGTGAGGTTGTAGTATTCTGATTCAATTTGCCTTTTACCTGGTGTAAATCCTCGACTTTGCAATGGGCAAAAGTCCCCCCAACACCTTAACTGAGCGTCCTCTATGTTTTACTGTTGGTGTGCACAGAGCTGTCGTATATAGACTCTAGCTGGTCGACCTGCCATTGCTCGTCCATGTGATAGGGTCCACTGAAGTACGTCGCTTATAAGTTCGTCCTTACTTCTCCAGCGGTGCCCCGCATGTCCAGTTCGTCTAATTTGGATAGTTTTCGTGATGGGTGATAGGTGGCCGTATAGCTGCTGTTTTTCGGGTGTTACCTCTAGGACTTGTTCAATATTGCTCGCAGCAATTCTTGTGTGATTGCCGTCAAGCTTTTTCTCCATATGTTTAGTTAGCGTCCATGTAGTGCATCAATATGGCAGCATCAACATCATCGCTGCTTGGAAGAAACTGCGTTTTATTTTATCGGTCAGGTCTGACTTCGATATGACCGATAGCCTATCGAGAGTTGTCCATGCCTTTGCTAGTGTCTCAGTTGATGAGAGCCTATCGAGAGTTGTCCATGCCTTTGCAGTTGATGAGACACTGCTTCCTACGTAAGTGAACTTGTCCACTAGTTTCAGATAGCCACTATTTAGTGTGGAAATGTCGCCTGTTTGATTAAAGCTCATGTACTCCGTTTTGTCTGCGTTGACATGGAGGCCAATACCACCAGCTGCTCGTTCCAGACTATGTAGCAAGGTTTCGACTTGGGCGGGTGTATTTACCAGAAGCGTTATGTCACCCAGATCAATAAGATTAGAGACTCGGTTGAAGATAGACAATCTAGGATAGTACGGCAAACGATAAATGAAGTGAGCACTGCGAAAGCTAAACTGAAAGCTATCAGCCAAGAAGAACGAATACACTTGTGGAAACACCATTTCGAATATTTACTCGGAAAACCTCCCAAAGTTACGCATGAACCAATAAAAAAATCATTAGTAATCAATTAGACATCAAACTAGGACAGTTTACCCAAGAAGAACACGACTCAGTGCTAAGAAAAATTGGAATTATGAAAGCAGCAGGGTTTGATGAAATACTCCCAGACTACGCAACTGCATAGAAACGAAAATTGAGAAGATACTTAGGAAGAACCAAAATGGCTTTCGGAAAAATCGATCCACGACATCAAAATTTTGACTATCCGTCGAATTCTAGGTGTACGCGCAAAAAAGCTTGATGCAACAAAATTATTTGTCGACATGTCCAAAGTCGTTGACTCCATTTACAGGAAAGATGGAGCTAATACTACTCGCCTACGGCCTACCCAAAGAAATCGTCGCAGCCATAATGATGCTATATAAAAACACGAAAGTAAAAGTCCCCTCTCCGGATGGAAGCACAGACTACTTCGACACTGTAGCAGGTGTGCTGCAGGGAGACACATAAGCCCCATACCTGTTTATTATTTGACTAGACTACGTGCTTAGAACGTCCATTGATATAATGAAAGATAACGGTTTCGAGCTGGCAAACGAAAGAAGCAGAAGATACCCAGCACAAGCAATTATGAGTGCAGATATAAACAAACACGGATTGCATATACAAATACAATGCACACGCAACCATATAAACAGAGAGAGAAACAGATACACACACACGCACACGCACGCACACACACACATCTATCTATATGATGGGAGACTAAACGGAGTGGTTCCCCAGGTCACAGTGTTTGAGAAACTCTTTCACGTCACACGTCCATTTTGGTCTCGTGATAAAGTGGACTGAGGAATCCGCCTCTTTTACGAACAGGATTTTGAGTTGACCAGACGTGGTGATTCGTTCCTCCCGACGAACATATAAAGGCTACCTTCTTAATATTCCAAACCTAAGAAGAGTAAATGGTTTCCACCTTTTGGCTGTATGGTCTGTTCCATTTGTTCCTTGAACGCATGTGATTTTTGTATTCCCTAGTGAGGGAACTAAATTCCTTACTTGTATTGTGTACACTTAAATGTCGTTATTATATCAATTGACTTGTTCTGTTTCCTATCGGATATTCTGTGTTAGGTTAATTTCTTTGGGTTAACCTAATGCATTATAAGAAATTGGGTGTTTTTCGTGGATAGCACCCAATTTCGTTAAATCTTAGATAGATAGATTGATAGATAGTCAAATTAAACACGATAAGAAGTAAAGAAGTAAAATAACTCTGATAAAAACAGATAGGTATTTTATAGAATGTTTATAACAGGTAGATATGAATAAAAAATGTAAATATCAACATAGTTAAATAGATAGACAGATGAGATATGGACGTTTTTTTTAATATAAGTATTTTCGAACGTTAATTACGTCACAAAAATTTGTGACAGAATTCCACAATTGGAAACAGAATGTCTTAAAAACAATTTTTTTCGTTTCTGGTAATAACTCACTTTTCCTGACGATGGTCTATAAAACGAAACATTTAACATTGGCAAATAATTCAATAAAATCTTACCCTGAAGAACTTGTGTCTTTTCATCTCTATCCATTTCCATGCTGTCGGATTTATTTCCAGTTTTTTCCATATATACATATATATTATGTGTGTGTGTGTGTGTGTGTCTGTGTGTGTGTGATAGAGAGAGAGAGAGAGAGAGAGAGAGAGAGAGAGAGAGAGAGATTTTACGTGACATTGTGAGAGATCGATCTCCTTAAAGCGAAATAAAAATTAAATCAAAGTATTAAAGTGGATATGGATATATATTCAAAATATCTTTTGATTTTTATTTATTTACTTTTTCATTATTTTTTTTTTTATTTTTTCTATTTTTTTTTATAACGTTTTTTTACTTACTTTGATAATGAATTAGCTTTTTTTTTTCGTTACTTTTTTTTTTCAATCAGAATTTACTCTGCCGGACCGTGGTCAATACGAATCAACTTCTGAGTCGACCCAGTCAGCCAGCCTCTCCGTCACGCACACGTCATACATGTATACATCAACAGATATCTTTGTGTGTATTTGTGTATGTATGTGTGTATATGTTTGTGCGAGTGTGATAAAGAAAGAGAGAGAGAGAGAGAGTGTGTGTGTGTGTGTGTGTGTGTATTAAGAATGAGATTTTCTTTTCTTCCACCCCCCCTCTCTCTCTCTCTCTCTCTTTCTCTCTCTCTACGTCTCTCCTTTCTACTTTGGAACGTTGTCGGTTCAAAAGTAGAGAAACCTTGTTTTAAACTACTCTGAATGTAATGGTGTGGGTGGAGGCGGTGGTGATGGTGGTTGATGCAGGGGGGCGGCTAGCTGCATGGTCAAACTAGAGGACGTGGGGGTAACGGGTGGTGTTGAATGGTTGGGAGCGGGTGTAGCAGACAGAGGTTTGATTTGGGTCGGTGCTGGTCGGCAGCGACAGTCGGCTTTGTCGGTTCAGTTCAAACGCCGGCAGGGATCAGATGGTAAACAGACAAACCTGATTGGAGAATTTTCATCAAGATATCACTTCACCTAAATTCAAATATAAAATCTATCACAACACACACACACACACACACACACATAGAAGTCAACTCTACAGAATATATATATATATATATATATATATATATATATATATTCTGTAGAGTTGACCTCTCTCTCTATATATATATATATATAAACTCGTATTTCTCGACACGACAGAGTAAAAATATAATTTAGTTCATGAATATGCATACCTCTCTCTCTCTTTCTATATACATAGAGAGAGAGAGAGAGAGAGAGACAGAGGGAGAGAGAGATAGAAATATGAATATAGATATATATATGTCTATATATATATATATATAAACATATGTACATGCAAATACTCCCCATATATATATTCTTATATATACTCACACACACACACACACACGTGTATAACTCGAAGAGTTGACTGTTAGTTGACGCGACGGAGTAAAATTATAATTTAGCTTATGTATATGAAGACACAAAAATACACACATCGGCAAACATACCCACAGATTAATATATATATATATATATATATATATATATATATATATATATATATATATATATATATATGTTAACCCGGAGAGTTGACTGTTATTAGTTGAAAGAATAGATTAAGAGTGTGTCTGAGTGCGTGTGTGTGTAAAAATCAGGAATTTGGAGTGAGATTAAAAGAACAAGAGACTTATAGAGAGGACAGAAGAGGGTAGAATGTGTGTGGGGAGAGAAAGAGTGAGTGAGAGGGAGAAAGAGTGAGAGAGAAATGGTGATTGTGATTGAGAGGTTGAAATAAACCAGGTGATGGTGAGAGTGAATGTATATATGCGAGAGATGTTTCGAAAACATTTCATTCTTTTTCAGTGCCTTTCAACGGGGATATAAGTGAGAGAGAGAGAGAGAGAGAGAGAGAGAGAGAGAGAGAGAGAAGGAATGTGTGTATGCGAAGAAAGGTATTGCGAGAAAACGAACAGTGTATGTGTGCGTTAGAGAGAGAGAGAGAGAAGAACAGTGTATGTGTGCGTTAGGGAGAGAGAGAGAGAGAGAAGAACGAGAGACAAAAAGAGCTTTTGACTTCGTAGACCCATCAAAGAAGGGAGGGACAAACGCATTTATAAAAAAAAACAAAAACAAAAACAAAAAAAGACTAAAAACAAAAAAAGTTCAGAAGAAAGTACCTGTTCGTCTGATTTCCTAAATGCTCATGTAAAGAGTCAAAATGTAGTCAGAGAATCAGTCGTATACGCACGTATATACACATGTACACGTTTGCATATAGAGGAAAAAATAAATGACGAACAGATAGACAAACAGACCGAAAAGGATTCTAATTGATTGATTTTAACGGCATGTCAACCCTTCTGAAATCATTTTATGCCTTGAAGTTAGAGAAATGCGTTCATAGTGCATTTATTTTTACATTTTTGTGGAGTCGTTTCTATAAATTTTTTGACACAGAAGAGTAGTTTCAAGTATTCTAATCTAATACAAATTAGTATATGGTTTCAAGTGATTATTTCTATTTGATTATAGTCATTGCACAGTTATAGGATTTCAAGTAATTAATAATTCTTAGTATCCAATTATACGTAATGTGATTAAGGATTCTGGTTGAGTGGTTTAGTAGTAAGTTGTTTCCTAGCTAGAGATAGAGGTCAACCAGAAGACAGTGAAAAAGGAGGAACATATATGAGAAAGCGATTGGTTGCAGTAAGTGAGAAAGAGAGAAGGGAAAGAGAGAGAGAGGCACGATGATAATGGAGAAACGAATAGGAAAGTGAACGGTAGGTTCCCAAAATCCAGGTCATGATATCAGCAGACGCTTAAGTTAAAAATAGAAATCAATTAAGAAGAATCGGGCGATAGGCTCTGATTGGCTGGAAGAAACTCAAACGGAAAGGCAGTTAAAGGGCGACTCAGGATTGAAAACAGAAAAAGAAAGTTAGCTGGAGTCAAGCCACAGAGATGTGAGGACGAACCGAATATTACAGCACCCATTTTGTGTGAGCTCTGCGAAAGAATCCAGCTCCGGCCACGAAGAATAATACCAAAGTCTGTGTCTGCCTCTCTCTGTCTCTTTACCACGGTTTATATCTCTTTGTCTATCTAAAGCAGTTGACACATTTCATGCTCTGCTTCTCTCTAGTCGGCGGCTACCAGGAAAGGGTTGTAGCAAGTAAACTTCGTATGAAACCATCTAACAGACGGTGTTTTGTGAGTTCGTCACTTCTTACGTCGAGGTAACAAAGGAGGTCTGACTAAAAATTAAAGGACAGTGTTACACATATAGCCCCTTTAGGACTTGGTGTTAAACATGTCTCTTGAGTGCCATGGTGGTATAACTATTCTTAATACAAATAATTTTCTGTTATATAGCATCAACAATTCCTACTGAATTCGAATCATTTGCAAACACATCTGTTTGACTTATCGATGAGACTTAACAGGTACTACCACTCTAAATTAGAGTGGATCTGGAAGTGATGGCAATGAAGAGATACTCGATACTCCCCATATCTCCAGATGCAATTTAGTGTCAAATCTATAACACTACTTATTGGAGGAGTCTAATCCCTCTGCAAGGGATTCAGTTAGTGTATTCCAAGCCACCTTCCCATCAAGGCGGTAAAGAGAGAGAGAGAGAGAGAGAGAGAGAGAGAGTGAGTTAATACTGACTCGGTTTCAGTTTCTTTGGTTAATGGCATATCAACCTTCGAAGGTTATTTAATGCTAAAGCCATCCTTGTAAAAGGACAGTAGTGGTACTTAGACCCGAAAATGAACGTTATAGCGCGACTAAAGTTCGAACTCGCGTACTACGATGTCGCAGTCCGACACGTTAGCAACCAAGCCATGAAAACTTCCCCTGTGCTAACTCAAATATGTTTTAAAGAAATTTAATAAAACTGAGACGGAATACGCAGTCGTAAACCAATGCTTTTAGATCACAACCCTGATGTATATATCTATTAGGGTAAAAAGAGATTACGTAAAGAGAGATTTATATTATTATTATTATTATTATTATTATTATTATTATTATTATTATTTTACTCATTTGAGAGTTATTCACATCAGTGTTAGCCAATGGTTTTCCACTGGATTCTGAGTGACAGCAAGTCTCATCAAATCTCCAGAACACTTCTCAGTATCCTGGCCCATTTCAGCAATATTGTAGCTGGGATGGTCTCCACTCGTCCTCTAATTTCCAAGTCTTCTAATCCCCGTACCAATCATTTGGTGACCGTACCGAGCGCACCAATTACAATCGATAATAACGTCATTTTCATGCACCTCAGTTTTTTAGTTCTCTAGCAAGGTCTAGGTATTATCTCTTTTCACTTTCCTTCAGTTTTACCCGGTTGTTGGCCGGAATAGAAAAGTTCATGATTCGGCAGGTTCCCTTTTTTTGTTAATTATCACTAGGTCTGGTCGTCTGGTCGAGATTAGACGATCCGTTTGTATTTCAAAATTCCAAAGAAATTTGTGCGTCTCATTTTCTATAATGGATTCTGGATTGTGCATATACCATTTGTTCGTATGGTCAAATTTCAATTTCTTGCACAATCCCCAGTGTATCACCTTCCAGACCCAGTCGTGCCTAGTTTTATACTTTCTTGGTACTAATTTACTTATTATATGATTATGGGTACTAATTCGCTTATTATGTGATTGATCGTTTCGTCTCTGTCACCACATAATCAACAACTGCTATTTTGTTGTGTCTTGTCTATTCTTGCTTTGATTAGTTAGTCCTTATAACGTTGATGTGTGCTGCTATCAGAAGATACATCGATGCTATTTTGAATGCTGGTAAATTCTCTTCCTCCTTCTTTTCTTGACACATATAGTCTGTCTACGTCATCTCTGGGATGTAAGGCATTATGCATCGTCATGAGTTTTCTTGTTCTTTTGCATATTTATTATTTATATTAGGCTTTTTGTGTGTATTGTTGTTAGTCATTTCTAGTTAGAATCAGGATGAAGCGTCTGCTCAATACTCGGCTACATGTATATACGGGGAAAATCGGAAAAAATTCGACAGTATAAAAAAAGAGAACGTTTTAAAACATTCTATTTCCGTCGGTAGCAATCTCTTTCAAATTTGTGTGATATGATTAGTGTTCCAAAATTTAATTAAAAAACAACCATATCTAATCAGTCTATTTCTCTATGTATCTATCTCTGTGTGTATGTGTATGTGTGGCAGTATTATTTTTAAATCATCATCATCATCATCATCATCATGTCGTTCTGGAAGCACGGATATCCCTGACCCTCTCTCGCCACTTTTCCCTATCGTTCATCGCCTCAGGCAGGTCTTCTGGACAACATTCTGTATCCCCACATAGCTGCTGAATGTATGTTCGTGCTGGTCGTCCTGCTTTTGCACGGCCATGTGTGGGGGTCCACAAGAGTAATAAATATTCGATAACCTATCTATTCGTCTTTATCAGTGTTAGCCTTCCTCATTCTAATTCTGTCTACTTAATTCGATATCCTTCTTCTTTATCTATCTATCAAAGTATATATAAACAATGAATCCAAGTTTTTTCAAATAAGAAATTTTGTAACAATTCAGCACCAATCTGAACAAATAAGGAAACAAAGTTAAAAACTCCTGTCTCGGTACAATTGTATTGTGGTTTGAAATGATACAAGATTCCAGTGTTTTTTTATTGTGTAAAAAACCTAACATCTTGGAATCTTTAAAATTAAAGAAGTGATTAATTATGTTTGACCAAGCCTGTATTAAGGTTTCCTCTTTTTAAATTCCTTTGCATGTTCATAAATTCCTTTATTGAGACTATAAGATTCCCACACATACTTTTATTACAATCCTGACGAGGAATTTCATAAACCCCTGCTGTGGATTCGATATGAGTATTATTTATATTATCAATTAAATTCCAAATCATCTTTCAATAATTATTGATTATTTTAATTCCATGTTGTTACTGATAGCGGAGGAATCCTGGGTAAAATATTAAATCTATGTAATGAATCATTATTAGAAAAATTATAGTTTGAATTTCTTATGAACATTTACGTTTGTGAACTTTGAGGGCTTTTGCATTGAATTAGAATTTTGAATTTGCGAGAAGAATTTCCAAGATGTTTGCATATGTATGTAATAAAAAATACCGGAAAATTGTTGAATCTAGTATCATTTCAAACCACAATACGATCAAACAGAAACCAAGCTTTTACAATTTGTCTCCTTATTTGAAAGAGGATAAAATTTGGAATATGCTTTCTTCATGGAGCTAAAGGAAGTATAAATGTGTTTGGAAAGGTAATTAATTTTGATTTGTTGTAGCTATTTAGAACTAATTTACCTAAGAAAGGGACAGAATGCAAAACACAGATCGTGTATTAACGGGGGGTAAAAGAGGGTAAAAGAGAAATTGCACCGGCTTCAAAAATTCGACTGAATCGTTTGTTATGGATATGAGCTAAAATCGTAGCTGCATTGAAATCAATGATGAGATCAGTTTCGGATATATGTAGGAAAAGTGCGTTATCAAGATTGCAAATCTAATATCACGTTTATGCTCATAAAGGCATTAATTAATATTTCTGAAAGTATCGCTAATATATTTTAATTTACAGTCTTTTCAAGGAATAGAATAGACCCCAGCAACGGACTTAATATGTGAACAAGAATTAGTATTGAGTAAATCATGAATAATTTTAGTTGGTAAAATGACAGGTTTAATATCAAAGTTATCTAAATTATTTTCTATAAAGTTAGCGGAAGAATTATAATGTGTTTATGTAGAAGTTTTATTATATTAGAAGGTGTAGTATTAGAGATTTCAGATCGTTTTCTTTAGTGGATTTTAAGTGCTTTAAATTTAGCAAATTGTATAAAAGGTTTAGAGTAAAGAAGGTTTAGAAAGGAATTTTCTATATAATTAAATTCTTTATCTAGGTATTTCGGGGAGTAAATGCAGAGGGCCCAAAGATAAAAACCTTTGATAATTCCTCTTTTATTGTTGGTGTTGTGGTGTGAATAAAAACCTATGCGACCAATTTTACCGAGGTGGGGGTGCGGAATACTATAAATACTAATTTGTCATTATTTCTTTTAAGTAAGATATCTAAGAAAGGTAGAGAGTTGTTGGTTTCTAGTTCATGGGTAAACGTTAAGGTAGGTTCAATCTTGTTCAGTTTTTCAGAGATCTTGACTAAATCAATTTCTTGTGGGTAAATAATTTGGATGTCGTCTATGTATTGGAAGTAATTAGAATTACTAGGAATTATCAATTCAAAAGGATCAGATTAAGGAATTCATGCGAGAAGACCACTAAGAGGAGAACCCATAAGTAAACCAAATTTATGTTTATAAAAAGTGTTGCTGTTTTGGAAATAACCATGTGACGTGCATAAAGTATAGATTTTGATTTATTTACAGACGAGTAGAGGTAACGTAAGGTTTTTTTTTCGAAGGCGATTCTCTAAAAGTTCCATATATTTATCAACTGGTATGTTAGTCTATAGGGATTTGATGTCAAAATCTGTACCTTATGCATGTCACATTGTTATTTTCAAAACAATAACACCATTAGTTAAATGAAAATTAATGAACTACTTTGAACTGACGATAGGCAGATATGGTTTATGATATAAGCTTATCGTAACTACCTAACGGTCAGATCTACAAGTGGGAGACTCTTGTTAGGTGCGTAGGGCATGTTTCAAATTAGCCTTAACTGTTTTAGTCAAATGTTTGTTCATTCTGTTTGAAAGCGTAGTTTTGATAATGAGCCAGTTTGGTGTTAAATTTAAATGGGTTCAGAGTTGAAGACATTTTTCTATCTTCGCATGTTTCTGTTATCGTCGTTATATTGCCCCACTTTTTTTTTCCTTGATCCGTTCTATGATAGTGAATTTTGCATCTCAGTTAAAATTGCTGTGGTTTGTGATGCTGTTTAATAGATAATACTTTATTATAATCACACACACACACACACACACACATTTTCTCTCTCTCTCTCTCTCTCTTTCCCTCTCTCTCTCTCTCTCTCTCTCTGTATATATATATACTTCATTTTTTTTAAAACCTATGTTATAACACTAGCGGGTAGAAAAAAATAGATGACACAATTCGTACATAAAAAAATATTATACAAACATTTGGGAAAAAAAAAACAATAAAAATTGACTAAAAACATTCGTACTGCTTGAAAATAACCAGCACAGCAATGTCTTGCCAAACGAAAATATATATATGTATATATCGTCATCCACAGACAGACTGTTTCGTTGTATCACAACTCTTTTGTGTGGTTAGAAACGTAGGACGCTTCAAGTTGGGATTAAATCCCGCCCAACTTTACGTTAGTCTTAGTATCATACCACTCAGCCACAGTCAACATACGTCAGCTCGGGAATTATAAGGCATTATGTGGTAACTTTCGTTTATTTACATTTTGCTTTACCGGAAACTAGAGTGCTCAATTCATGCGAAGAGCTTTGCATTACGCGAGTGGCAGCCGCTAATTCCTTCGCTAGAGTGCTCAGCCCCCCCACCGGGGGACGGTATATATTGTCATCCACTGACAGACTGTTTCATTGTATCACAACTCTTCAGTATGGTAAAAAACGTAGAATGCTTCAAGCTGCGATTGAAACCTGCCCAACTTTACGTTAGACTTAGTATCATACCGCACAGTCTCAGTCGAATGTATAATCTTGGCTCAAAATCAAAGCGTTGTGGCTAACGTGCTAGACTGCAACCTCCAAGTAAGAAAGTTCGAACTGCAGCCGCTCTATTACGTTCAATTCCGGACTGATATTATTGGCAAATGTATGAATACACTTATCCCTTCAGATAAGGGTTAAATAGTACAACTACTATTTTTTTTATAAGTATGACTTTGGTATTAATAACCCATAAAGGTTTCTATGCCATTCAACAACCAAAACAAACCAAAGAAAACTAAAATCATTATAAGTGTTTAAATTCATTAAAGTAAATGTGTGATTACCACCTTTGTCTGCAACAGACTTCCTGATCATAGTTGCTAGATTGCGTTGTTGGAACAGTATATAAGAACGTGAGACGAAAATCTCGTTCTCTTCACCCGCAGCATGCGTCAGAGACAAGAACTGGACATGAACTTTTCGTTTCCAGTAAATATCGTGAACTGAAAATGATACCACCAAATAGTACGTATTATACAATGTACAAATTTTATTTCTCACACACAATCATATTTAAATTCTAAGGAACACTTCTCAAAAATGAAATTCTATCACAACTTTATATTACCAAGAAACTTCATACTCAGGAACGTATGGTTGGTTGGTTGGTTGGTTGGTTAAATGTTATGGCATATCAACTGGTATATATTATCTAATACCAAATCTTTTTTACACATATATATTAAATATATGATTAGTAAAAGCATAGTTTGTAGATAACAATTTTAAACGAACCAGAATTCATTTGTTTGAACGCAGTTAAATAGTTTCAAGTATTTCTGTCTAACAGTGATGATTCTATTATGTAATACCAATAATCCAAGTTTTGCCCAATATTAAAAGGTTTCAAGTATTGCTATTTAACACTAACAGTTCTATTCAACATTATTATTCGTGAGCACACGATTAATGATGCCAGGTATTCCTATGTAATGCTAATAATTAAATTCAACATCTGTCATTTGTTTGCATATAGTTAAATGATCAAAATTCTATTCGTCCCATGAATAGGATCCTATCAAGTACGACCACTTCGGACCAGAGAGTACCACGGAGTAATGTGAATGAAGGAGAGCTTCACATTCCCCTTACCCAGTCGACTGGAGATGTAGAACACATCGACGGCATTTCTGCAGACGGGTAAGACTCTCCTAAAGAGTGTCCTGGATTTGATACTAAACAATCTAACGGTAAGGTTCCAGTAATGCAGGAGCTTTCAGAAATATAGAGTACACCTTTATTGCCATCGCTCTCATATCTACTTTGGCCCGGAGTGGTAACATATAATAGGGTATTATCAATGGGTCAAATAGAATTAAAATGTGTATTTATGCTAAACTGAATTGTTTGAAATGGAACTGTTTTTGACATTTAACTGAGTGTAAACAATAACTATACTTATAGTAAACTAAACGCGTACTGAATTGTTTGAAATAGAACTGTTTTTGACACTGAAACTGTACTTATACGAAACTAAATTGTTTGAAATAACTGTGTGTCAACAAAAACTATATTTATACTAAACTGAATTGTTTGAATTAGAACTGTTTGACTAAAGTGAATAGCTTGAAATAGAAATGTTTTTGACAATTAAACTGTGTACATATGCTTAAGTCAATTATTTGAAATATAACTGTTTATTTGTATAAAAACGAATTTGGTATTAAATAACCAACAAATGTTGATATGCCATAAAACCCAAACAAAAAAACAAACAAAAAATACACATTCCCCCTAATTCCAGTCCTGAAGCCTCACCATCAGATGCAGTTTGATATCATACTCAGGACACAAATTCCATTTGAGCCATGGATGTGACTATTAGGTACTACAATTCTGGGTCAGAGTGAACCTGGGACTAATGGCAATGAAGCTGTTTTCCACACTACACAGAGCTCCAAGGCTGGAGCCTCACCATCAGATTCAGTTTATTGTCATACCCAGAACATTCTTTGGAGGGTTGTCTTACCCCTTTACAAAGATGTTGTCGGCGTATTCTGCAATTTCAGCCGAATGGGCTTACGTACGATAAGAACATTTCTACATAGACACCTCTATTTACGACTGTATTTTTTCTATTGAGATTAATCGGGTAATAAAATATTGTTGAAGCTGTTCTTGTATTTATTGTTGAGAGAAAACAACGTTCTCCAACTGGTAGACCTCAATTTTCTGTTTTGTTCTTGCCATTAGATGACACGAGAGGTGCTTAATGTGAACATTCAAAAAGATTTATTGTATTGTGGTCACAGTTATATCAGTGGACTTTTTTTTATTGTCAAAATTGGCGTAGTTCGATTTACTGGTTCTAACTTTGAACATGAAGTTTATGGAGAAGGTATTTTGAGTGATCGAACATGTTGAAGGGGTTTGTAATGTTCCGTGATGGAGGTTGCTGAATGATGATCCATTGTCGGACAGATCAATAGAACATGTGAATAATGAAATGCATTCATTATTTGCGAGTAATCAACGCTATACATCAAACACACTCAATATAATCAAATCTTTCAATGACAATCATTCGTACCAAGTTGTTTATGTTAGTTGCTTCAATATGTGACCTCCACATTAGTACGTTATATTTTGACCTTCAGCCCGAGGAAGGAAGTGACACATTCTAATGGCAGTTATGAGAGGAAATCGCGTGGGCGGAAATTGGCTGATGAAATGGGACAAGGTAAAGCCTATGATACACTCATAGACTGATGCACCGGAAGAGAATGACCTCTGAACTGCATAACAGTTATTTCCGATTGATGCGATCGAGTGGACGTTGAACTATTATGTAGCTCAGTCAAGACAGAAGTCAAGTGCCAGTTGGAGTTCCAGTAGCGTTGGAGACGGAGAGAGACGAGATGTAGTAAGAAAAGCAACACCCGGCCGAAGGGACCCTCGGAAACCCCGATGGAGTTTGGGGACCAGAGCAGATGCTGATAAGATGCAATAAAGGAAGCCATCACCCAGCAGAGTGGGCCTCGAGACCTCCGGTTTAACAAGAGGAGAACGAGAAAGACACAACGTTGACGGCCATTAGTTTGGGGGTCAAAATATTTCAGTTATGTTCGGTCTCCAGCTCCCTCTCACATGCAAACCTTGAGTAACCCTTTTCGAACCCTTGCAATAAAGTGAGAGGTAAATATTTTTCTAAAGAAGTCTTCCTGCGTCTGTCTTTATCATTGCTTCTTTATCATTGCGTGCATCTGTTATCATTGCGTCAGTATGTATCCTGCATGAACATATAGATGAGCATATAACAAGTAAAACCAAAGAAAAAATCCACCGGGTTTTAATAAAAATTCCTCTTTAGAAACAATTATGATAGGTGATAAAAGTGGATATTTTAAACAAAACAGATGTTACTCCCCTGTCGAAGGGACTTAGAATACGCTTATTGTATCACTTACTGATGAAGTGTTATTTTTTTATGTCCATAATTTGCTCAAGCCTTCAAAAGTAGTACGGTCAGAGATCAATGGATAAGGATATACTTTTCAGAAGCACTTTAGTTTTGGTATGTGAGCGCGGAAAAACGGGTTTCGTTTCTGGAAGCCAGGCCTACATATATTGAAAGAAGCAATGAAAAATAGACTGATGAATTGTTGCCAGAGTTAATGGTAGTTATGCTGTACCCCCTCCTCATAGTTGGTCATAAGAATTTAGACATCAGATTGAGGAGCTGGCCATTGACAGAATGGGAGAGCCAACTGAACGAGTCTTTATCTCCCGACTCTATCGTGATAGTGAGGGATAAGCGCCCAAATGTGTCACACGGTATATAACACGCCATCCCCACTCCGACTTGGGAAACGAGAAGAAAAATGGCCTCCAACAATGGCGGCTATACAATTTTATTCGAAGCTTCATTCTGTTTCTTTTCCTTTGTGGCTTGTGCAGTTTCGACCAAACCCGAAAACTGACAGATCTTCTTTTGGGAACAAACAGCATGTGGGAAGAGATATCAGCAAGCAAGCATGATTGGGCTGGCCACATATGGGTTGGGTAACTTTGCAATTATAGTGTAACAGGGAAAATATCCACTCACCTTCCATAATTATCAGATATTGCTCCTTTCGATGAGCTGTTAAATATATATAAATATGTAGCATTTCAAAATAAGCTTTCACCTAATCCATATACTTGCTAATGCATATTTTTGACTACAGGGGCGTTGTAATTTTAATTTCAATAGGCCTCCCTATAGATATAAAATTAATTTCATATGTTCTTATGAAAAAGATATAAATATATACCGTATCATCCAATAATATGCACACTCCTAACAATCTTTTTCACGAAAAACGTTAATTTTCTTTTAATTAAAAGATAACAATATTTTATCATTTCCAGAGGGATGTTATGCTATCAAAACGGATAGTATTAGATATAATGTATTACCACATTCTTCAACACCGAAACTCTATAAAAATATGAATATGTAGCACATGTAAATATATAGAGAGAGTTTTTTTTTTTGTTATAAAGTTTCATTGAAAAAAATAACACTTAATGACATCAGTTTTGATTATATATTGTTTCCACCCAGTAGGCTGGAGCAGTAGAATCCGCCAAATGCACCCATGCAGAGAGGCAAAACCCCAATTAATAAGGCTACCCGTTAGCCATGGTTGGCGAGCCGTAATGCTTCTGGACAGGATCCTAGTGGATGAGCAATCGATGATCCGGCAACCGAAGTGGTCATATGATCCTTACTGGGCGAGACAGGTGGACGAAGAGGCTCAATCCAATCAATCAGCTGGTCATGTCAAGCCTTAGCACCTATAAGATTATCTGACCATATTCTTAAATTCTTTTCTTGAAGCAATCAAGTAACCAAACCTATTTTATCTTAAAATTGCTAAAAAAGTGGTGGCTGAGGGTCAATTGCGCTGAAATAGCGAAACCATTTAAACAAACGAATGATTAATATTTAACAGTATCATTAATGTTAAATAGCAATATTTGAAAACATTTTGCTATTAACAAACTATCAATATTTAATAGAATTATTAGTATTACATAGCAATACGTGAAACCATTCAACTTTGTGCAAACAAATTAGTTCTAACTGTTTAAGAATAAAGTTACCTACAAACTATTCGATTTGGTTTGGTTTGGTTTTATGGCATATCAACCATAGTAGGTTATTTAATGCCAAATTCATTTTTATGCATATAAACAGTTCTATTTCAAACAATTCAGTTTAGCATAACTAAGCAGTTTGATAGTTTAATGAGTAGAGTGTTCGCCAATGGTCCGCGAGACCGGGGTTCAATCCCCAGCCGAGTCATACCAAAGACTAAAAAATGGTACTTGATGCCGCCTTGCTTAACACTCAGAATTACAAGGTATTGATCAAGGGTGAAGTGGAGCAATCCAGGGAATGGCGTAGCACCCTCCCCTACACCTCAGTGTAGTAGCTATCGAGAAGGGAGCCTTCGTGTCACCGTTGACTAAAGTCGCCAACTTTACTTACACAGTTTAAATTTCCAAACAGTTCTATTTCAAACAATTCCGTTTAGCGTAATTACGCAGTTTAGTTCTATTTGACCCATTGTTAGGACCCTATCAGGTGCTACCAGTCCGGGCCAGAGTGGACCAGGGAGCGATGGCAATGAAGGGCTACTCTGCATTCCTCAAAGCTCCTGCATTACAAGAGCCCAACATCAGATTGTTTAATGTCATATCCTGAACACTCGCTAGGGGAGTCTTACCCCTCTGCCAAGACGCAGTCACTGAATTCTACTGCTCCAACCGACTGGGTCCTACAAACCATTCGTTTACAAATCATATTTATAATCAGAAATTGGCATTATATAACTCGCAAGAGTTGATATGCCATTAAACCAAATAATCAAACTAAACCAAACCACATTATATATTGTTTCACTCGGAATAGAAAAAATTTCTTTGTAGCAATCGTTTAGATGAACAATTTTTTTTTTTATTAAGAAATGTTCGGGTGTATTTATCTATAAGCAATGCTGTATATAAGTGCATATCAAGGGTGGATTGAGCGACCACGAAATCAGACAATGCTTGAGAACCCAAATCGCCAAACTGCATTCTTCAGTTGGCTTCAAATGAATAACCGTCTTAGATTAAATGTTTTAACACTAGAAATCCTTGCTATTCTATTCATATAATACGAGGGAGTCTCCGTAGTGTAGTGGCTAATTTGCTGGACTGTATCATCATCGTAAGCGAGTTTAAACTCACATCGCACAATTACATTCACTTTTGGACTAATACCCTTGGAAAAGGTATAAACTCCTTTATCCTCTCTAGTTATGAGTTGAATAGCGCAACAACTCTTCTTCTACAAGGATGACTTTGGCATTGAATAACCCATAAATGTTGATATGCTATTAAACTAAAAAAAAAGCGAATAAATAAAACAAAACAAACAAACCAACTATCATATAATATGCTAGATTTGTTCGAAATGTTACACCGTACTATTGGAAATAAACACTCTCTCTCTCTCTTTCTCTCTCTCTCTCTCTCTTTGTAGAAATTGAGCCTTAGGAACAAATACCTGATTAAGATTAATCTGTATCAAAAAACCACCATTGCCCAGGACCCTAGGTCCTTGTCAATCCAATTTTGATGCATGAATCTATTAAAACCAATAATATTTTTGAAATCTATAACAGATTTTTATAGTTTAATACATGTATAATCATTATAAACAGATATACACACGGTGTATATATATATATATATATATATATATATATATATATATATATATATATACACGGGTGTATATATATATATATAAATATACATAAATGCCGAACGTTTGTGTGCGGGGGAGAGAGAGAGAGAGCAAGAGAGAGAGAAAAGGAGAACGAGAGAGGGAGAAAGCAATTCTATATCATATTTCAAGAGTTCTAGCCCTCCTCACTTTACAACACAGTCATTCAAGAAAGCTTGTTGACTTTCTGGTCAAAAACAGGAAAAAATATTTTGGATCACTTTCTCAACAAAATTGAAAAATTACTCGACTTGGCGCCAATATCTAGATCAACAACTTTTACATATATTTTTTTTGTCTTACTTCCTTCCTTAGGTGGTCTTTCGCCACTCAATCTCTGCCAAGTGACCTCTACCGACACTGAATGTAACCAGTACATTCATCTTGTAAATATACACATGATGTTTATAAAAGAAACCACAATGAAATTCTTCCAATAAGCCAACACAAAATTCCATTATTCCTGTCTAGGTCATCGGATTCAAGCGGACGCCCGAAAAACAATGATAGGGTCCAAAAAATAACTGCGTTTAGATCCAAATAGGGTTGACAATCAAGATGTTTACACGATGAAGATCTTGACCAGATTTTCTTATGATTATTGAAATTTGTGCTGTAGCGTTCATGCAAAAATTTCGTGATAAAAAAACAAAAAAGAAAACAAAAAAAAATGTGAATCCAAAAAATGAATGAATAAATAAAAGTAAAAATATGAATAAATAGAATGATTGCGGCAGTGCCTTCAGGCTGAGATATCAGAGTTTAAAGTTCAAGCCCGGGTCAAAATCTAGAGCTGGAAGTCTTCTCTAGGAAGTTTGGCACAATACAGTCTTCCTGTCACGATTTATCCTTCAAATTATCGTGCCTAACTCTAAACTAAACCTAGTAAATAATAATAAAAAATATTTTAATGCAGATTCTTATCTATTATATTCGTAAGCAACTGTATTCTTTGAATGGTAGATTGCGAGTGGCATATTGCCATTGTCAAAGAAAATGCACATGGAAAATAAAGTTCAAGTTCTGAATAAACGTGTTAGTATTTAATGCTAATGCCAGAGGTGGGTGGTATCTTTTCATCTCTCTTTTTTTTTCCCCAGCTCTGCTCAAATAGTAGATTAGACTAAGCTCAGCAGTCTTAGTAGATATTTATTTACTAATTCTTCTTAACTGTCAAATTCATCTTCGTAAAACAACAGGAGTGGAGTTATTTAATCCATAGTTAGAGGAAGAAGGGGATTCATAGCTTTCCAAAAGATATTAGTCCAAAAGTGAACGTACTAGCGCGACTGGTATTCGAACTCGGAGTCAAGCATGTTAACCATTATGTCACGGGGACTTATGCCTAAAAGAGTCTTTGCTACAAAAGCGACGACGAAAAGATAACTAATGACGTAGCATATCCATTCGTGGAATGGAAAATACTTTTGGTATCCAAGTGTCTTCAACTGACTATTATATGATCTCTGCAATCGTGGTTACCTGTCAATCAGTTTTAGACTCGGGAAACATTTGTTAAGTATGGGTGCTGAATGTTTCAAATTAACCCAAAATGTTTTAGTCAGATATTTAAATGAGGCATTTATCGATTTAAGTTCTTATGTATCAAACCATATCGGTCCATCCTATTTTAAAATGGTCTTTTAAAGTTAGTTTAGTTTGATATAAAAAAAACATTTCGGTTCATTGTTGGAAGAGATTTTATTTTAAAAACATTTCGGGTCATTGTTGGAAGAGATTTTATTTTAAAAACATTTCGGGTCATTGTTGGAAGAGATTTTATTTTAAAATGGTCTTTTAAAGTTAGTTTAGTTTGATATAAAAAACATTTCGGGTTATTGTTGGAAGAGATTTTATTTTAAAAACATTTCGGGTCATTGTTGGAAGAGATTTTATTTTAAAAACATTTCGGTTCATTGTTGGAAGAGATTTTATTTTAAAAACATTTCGGTTCATTGTTGGAAGAGATTTTATTTTAAAAACATTTCGGGTCATTGTTGGAAGAGATTTTATTTTAAAATGGTCTTTTAAAGTTAGTTTAGTTTGATATAAAAAAAAAACATTTCGGGTCATTGTTGGAAGAGATTTTATTTTAAAAACATTTCGGGTCATTGTTGGAAGAGATTTTATTTTAAAAACATTTCGGTTCATTGTTGGAAGAGATTTTATTTTAAAAACATTTCGGTTCATTGTTGGAAGAGATTTTATTTTAAAAACATTTCGGGTCATTGTTGGAAGAGATTTTATTTTAAAATGGTCTTTTAAAGTTAGTTTAGTTTGATATAAAAAAAACATTTCGGGTCATTGTTGGAAGAGATTTTATTTTAAAAACATTTCGGGTCATTTTTGGAAGAGATTTTATTTTAAAATGGTCTTTTAAAGTTAGTTTAGTTTGATATAAAAAAAAACATTTCGGGTCATTGTTGGAAGAGATTTTATTTTAAAAACATTTCGGGTCATTTTTGGAAGAGATTTTATCCAAATGTATATCTTCAGCATGACCGGTCCATTGGCTTACTGGGTAGAGTGTTTGTCAATGGTTAGGAAAACCAAGTTTCAATCCCAGATCAAGTCATACCAAATACTCAAAAGTTACTTGATGCCTCCTTGCTTAACACTCAGCAGTATAAGGTTCGAATCAAAGATAAGTGGAGCAATCCAGGAAAAGGAGTCGCACTCTACCCTACTACCTTGGTGTTGTAGCTACTAAAACGGAGTCTCCAACTCGCCCTTGACTATGGTCGGCCAACTTACTTATATCCTCAAGGAACCTTGATGTCTTCAAGTTAGGGGTTCAATACTAATAAAAAAACATGTATATATAAAATTATAATATACATTTTCTCAAGAAAATTTGTTTTATACCTTTTGTGATTTGCAGTCAAATGAAATAACAGTTTAAATGTCAAGATTCAAGATCTGGTCATTGTTTTTTTAATGATAGGTCAAACCTAGATGGATATTCTATGCCAAATCATATATATTTAGGATTTGTAAATGAACAGCCCTTAGGCAATTTTCTTCCTAAACGAGCTTGAGCTAATCCACCCACACACAATCAAATGACCTCAAGTATTGCTATTTATTGGTTGCACACAGTTAAATGGTTTCAAGTATTGCCTTCTAATACCAATAATTCTGCCTAATACTAATCAGCTAAATTGTTTCAAGTAGTGAAATTTAATTTTCAAAATTTCTGAAATGAAGCGTGCGATAAGTGTTCGGCAAGGACACGTGGTACAGTGGATAAGGCGTTTGGTTGGGAAAAGCTTATGTGTGAAATCATTTGAAGGTTGCGGGTTCAATCCCAACCACAGGTAAGAATAACAAGGAATACTTACTATATCTTAACACTTGTACCAGGTCATGGTTAACAGAATTCGAAGTCCGCCACAGTGGATTAAATAAAGGGTTCAATTCGAGATTCTGTGTGGGGTGCCGAGTTCGATATGAAACACCAGAAGAAGGCTGAAGAACATATCGGCTGAAACGTTGTGATTATAACAATAAAAGCAAGATCGAACTCCAGTCGTGCAATTATGTTCACTTTTAGACTAATACCCTAGGGAAAGGTTTGAACCTCATTACCCCAGCCATCGATTTAATAGTACCATAACTGTTCTTCTACAAGGATGGACTTGATATGAAATAACGCGCGAAGATTGATATACCATTAAACAAAGAAACCAACCAAACAACAAATTAATCATCATATCAACGCTATATCACATGCAGTCTCTAAAAGCTAATGCACTGACAGTAAACGATAATCGGAACGACACAGTAGACTACAGTAGATTAATATCAAACCCAGAATCTTTAACTAAAACGCTTGGGGTTGAATTATGTGCCAGATCAATGTGTACGCCACGATTTATCGTAATTTTATTGCCAAAACTGAATCTACATTATAGAGAAAAATATAAACTATTTAAAGTTACTGAATGGTTTATACAAAATTTTAACTGGATCGCTCAGGACAGTCAGTTAATTATATTCATTCGTGTCATATCTTTTAGTATTCCGTAATTCAATGAATATTATATGTATAATGATAATTTGGTTTCTTATATTTATACAAAAATAATATTCAAAATCGGTGAGGGGGCAAATGTAAAGCTAAGTTAGGGAAGGGTAATCTTGTTTATACTGCGTTTAAAATTCTCTATTTTTCGATTAGTATTAACTTATAGGAAGAGGGTAAGAGAATTGTTCCTAAAATGCCTCACACACAAAATCCCCCTTCCCGTCATGCCTCACACAACAGTACATAAGGAGATACCTGAAATGAAGGGGACCTCTTGGACTAATGCTCACATAAGCAAGAAAGTGAGTCACCAAACACCGCTGACTCTGTTTCTTCGCTATCCTAACTTAGATCTATCTATCTAAAGAGAGGAGTATGTGCTGGCTTGCAGGCACTTTCCACTCCAAGCCACTTTTCGTCGCAAGACGGCCGCTGCTTTGCCGCCTGTTTTCCCACAACTTAAGCGTAAAGCCTTCTAACAGTGATCATAACTTCTTTGTAGTCTGACCGGCACCAACACAGAAGTTGGCACAAGAATTTTCACTGTCCTGCTATGACCAACCGAATCTGCTGGCTACTGATCATTCAAGCATCAATGTAATTTTATTTTTTCTGACATTTCTTTGGAGATCCGGCGAACCTGTTTGTCATTTGAAAAGGATTATTCACAAAAGTGACTACCATCTACCTACTTATATATATATATATATATATATATATATATATATATATATACGTGTCTGAGTTTGTATGTCTGCTAGTCAAAAATGTACAAGTGCTTTCTATTTAGTAAGCCAAGAAAATGTGTTTTATCTATGGTGTCATCTTTCTAAACTTAGATTACGTTATGTAAGTAATGGACACGGTGATACAAGTTCAAATCCTGTACGAGGCTGTTTGCATTTCACATAGCACAATTACTCTCGGGAAAAATATGCATTTAACTATTCTCTGTCTCTGTCTCTCTCTGTCTCTCTCTCTCTATCTATCTATCTCTCCAGCTATAGATTTTTATATGCTTCTTCGTTCATATAACATATTCTGTAATTTTCTCAGAGTTTTCAATTCTCAGCGATCAAAAATTTGATGATAGACCTCTGCTCAGGCCTATAACAGTTTGTTTGATTTTTCGCCATGCTGAATTGTCTCAAAGCAAATATTTTTGTGAGATTAAAATAATTTTTGCTGTAAACTAATTCCAAGCAATGCAGAGCTTATATTTATGAAAAAAAAACTTGTCGAAAGAAAAGCGACAAAAAAACATTATTTTGCTTTTTTTCAAAACGAAAATCTCCTTCGTGTTTGAATTACACTCGTTCGTATATATATATATATATGGGGGGGGAGAGGGAGAGGGAGAGTGGGGTCTGCCTTGTTAACTAGCAACTCTTGTCAATGCGAATAGTTTGGAACTTCGTTTATTAGTGATTGGTTTAGTTTTATGGCATATCAATCATTGTTGGTTATTTAATGCCGAATTATGTTTTAACATATACATTAAATATATGATTTGTAAACACATTTTGTAGATACACACAGTTAAATGATCAAACTATTCTATTTTTAATTTAGCATAAGTCAATAAGTTGAATTGTTCCAAGGTTTGGTTTGGTTTCTTTGTTTAATGACATATCAACCTTTGTGGGTTATTTAATACCAAAGCCACCCGTCGGAAAGAACAGAAGTGATACTATTTAACTCATAGCTTGGAGGTTAAGGGGGTTCATACCTTTCCCGAAAGTGAACGTAATAGCGCGACTGGAGTTCGAACTTGCTCACAACTATTCTGCAGACCAGCTCTTGAACCATTTTACCACGAGTATTGCTTTTAATGAGTATTAATTCAATTAAACATTAGTCATTTGTTTACACACAGTGAAACGAATAAACAGCTCTATTTCTAATTATTCAATTTATCATGAATCATTTGTTTTCACAGTTTAAATGTCAAACCGTTCTATTTGACTCAGAGATAGGAACCTATCAGGGGCTACCACCCCAGATCAGAGTCGACCTGGGAGCAATGGCAATGAAGGGGTACTCCGCATACCCCAAAGTTCCCGCATTGTAGGTGCTTCTCCATTAGATTGTTAATGTTATATCCAGGATACTCGTTAGGGGGTGGAGAGTCTTAACCTTCAGCAGCAATGCAGTCGGTGTATTCCACAGCCCCAGCCGACTAGGCTCGTATTAGTGAGTTCGATCCTCACTTGATGTTTTCCACTTGAGGTTTTTATGAACACTCTGCAAAACTTAGTTTATACACGCGCACACACACCTACACACACACACATGAATGCGCGCGTGTGTGTATGTGTGTGTGTTTTATTCACCAAGGAAAAAAGAATTTTTTTTATCTATATGTTTTTTTTTAATTCTTCACTTTCTGATCATCCCCTAGAACTCCCTGCAAGTATATCGCAATGTACTTCATTCATATTTGATGCTCTCAACACCGGAAGTGTCTCTTTCTGACTGAGCTATGAATATTTAAAGTCTTTTTTCTAATGAAAATTTAAGAGAGAAAAAAATGCCACCTGGTCTGACATAGTGTCGAGTTGGAAACTTTTTTCCTTCCTTGAAATGTCTGAAAAGTATAGAGATCCATGAAGATAAAAGACAGTAGTAAATTCAATTACATATTAGTTTATAAATTACTCGTAGACTGGCAGACAGACAGACAGATAGATAGATAGATAGATAGATTGATAGATATGAACAAGGTGGATATATAGACCGAAATGAAAGTTTAGAAATGAATAACTTGGATAGGTATGTCGATAGATTGCGAAAAAGTGGAATTCAAAATAGATACACATGTAAAGAAAGAAAAACTTGTTCTCTGTTTTTTTTTGCATTCATTTTACTCTCTACCTGAGGATTCGTGAAACTTAAGTAGCAGTAACATTTTTGTGAGTTTTCACATTCAGTATTAATTGCAAATCATTTGATTTATAGAGCATCGAGCACATTTTTTAGATTTTATTTATCACGTAATTTTATTGTTTTTATCACACACACACACACACACACACACACACATATATATATATATATATATATATATATATATATTGCAGTTTACTGTATAATAAATAAAAAGTGCTCAATAATGGTAAAAAAGCAAAGCTAATGTACAATCATAAAGTTAATATGATATAACCACATAAATTAATTTAGCCTCTCTTCCAAAAATCATGCCCTTCCCATCATGCCAGACATAACAGTTTATGAATGAATACCCTCCACGTGGGATCCACTTGGTCTGATGCTCGCAGAGCGTATGGGTGCTTAACCGCTTTCCTACCGTTGATTTACGTCCGGGTTTTTACAATATGTTTCTATTTTTCACCAAATTGATACTTATAGAATAAGGGTTAACAAAAGGCATAAATGACAAAGAATAAATAAGTGAATGAATAAAATTGATTGATAAACTTTTAACAAAATTATGCTCTCTTTTTGCTGAGCATAGATTGTCACGTTTTTCTCCCTTTCAATGTAGATTTGTTTTTAGAAATAAACACACTTGCATTTTTACGACACCAGACTACTAGCGAAACATGTCAATCTGATTTCAAGCCCTATCAGTGGGGCTTAGATATGATGGTTGTATCCTTTATTGATTGGGAAGACGCTCCCGTCACCAAAAAAGTTTCCTAGATATGATACTAAACTATGAGGCTCAAGTTCTGGTGCTCTGAGTAGCATGGACTACCCCTTCATTGCTATTACTTCCTAGTTCACTCTGACCCGATTTCTTTTAAGATTCGATTTATGGGTCAAATAGATCTTGATACTATACATTTATTTAAGCAACCCCTCTGCATGAACAGGATGTGACTCTGGGTCATTTTTTAAACGGAATTTTTTCAGGTTTGAATTCAGAGTTTTCCTTCTCCTAGATCGGTTGCTATGCCATGGTTAAAGATATCAGTCTATCCTACTATATACCCATAGCTGAGGGATAATAGTTGGATTCCTACTTTTTCCTTTGGTATTTGCGCGATGAGAAATGCATACAGCCTCGCTGAGGATTTGAACGCGGGTCGTTATGTCCATTTCCGACGACGGTAACCATTACATCACAGGCATCTCCTACTTGATACTATATAACTGCAAATTATTTCTATTAGGAATAATTACTTGAAGCAATAATTGTTTCCGAATGATTATGACTAAATTGGAATGACTGAGCAAACCAATGATTATCATTAAATAGACATGATTACTTAAAACCATATAATTATTAGTATTAGATAGGAATACTTGAAACCATACAACTGTGTTCAAATTATTTGTATTGGATAGGAATACTTGATATCATACAAGTGTCCTAAAAACACTTAAGAAACGACTACATAAATTTAAATCTGAATATATACTGAATGTAGTTCCTTAATATCTTGGTATTAATATCTAGACGAGTTGACCTGCCGTTAAAATCAATCTATCAATCAATCAAACCAAGCTGCTTTGCAATGATCGCAAAGTGACGACCTGCGAAATCAGACGAAAGAAATACTTGTCAAAAATGAATAATTATCCGAAGAAGACATTTTTTTAAAACATTGAAGGTTTGGCGATTATGACGGAAAAAAGAATACGAAAAAATTTGATTTTTTTTATTTGTGATTTATTTATTGTATTAGTTCTCCTTAACTTTTTTGTTTTTATTTCTATTTTTTTACTTATTTATTCATTTTTTTTTTTTTGGAACACATCTCAGAAAACCAACGCTTAAAATCGTTTACGGTCGAACTATTTTTGCTTTCTTGGGCAGGAATCTTATAATAATTTTCGCGTTTCTGCTTCAATACGGAAAATGCTCAGCACTTTTAGTCGTTAATCGACGTCAAGAAGAAGTTTGGAAGAGTTTTATAGCTAAAAGAAGTCAGTTCCTTGGCGACTGCCCAGAAATAAGAAAACATCTGAAAATGAAAGAGAAGCGAACATTATATTTCATCAAAAAAGGGCGCAAACTACACCCAAGCATCGACATTATTTTGAGAGATAAATATCATTATATACTTTCAATGTTAACTTCATTTATGCATAATTTTTCAGTGTATTACTGAGATTCTCATTATACATATATATACATATATATATATATAAGAAAAAGGGTTTAATATCAGTGATAGTGAATGTACGGATTAAGGTTTAGATTGCGTAGAAAAAGTTAAAGACGCTCGCTTGCAGTTTCTTGTTTATGCGATCATCATACCAAGTATATATATATATATATATACGCTTGGGTCTGAAGAAGCACTCATGTTCTTTGGTTACAATCTTGGACAAAATTCACATAATAATAAACTTTATTTAAGTGAGTATTTATCATGAAAATCGAACATTATACAGAAAAAAATTCAGATAAAAATCAGATTGATTAATGACTACATATCTGATATCAGTATATTGATCCATCTTTTTTATGTTTTATAACTTTGTGGGTATTTCTGGTTTTAAACAGTCGAAAAAAGTACATCGATGTGTCAAATCATAGCGTGCGAAAATTGGTTCCTTTTGTCGTCGAGTAGCCAATTCTGTTTTGACTGGAATCAAACAAAAGAGAAAAAATGTTTCGTGCGGTGTTGTCAAATAAACGACACAGCAAGACGTTGCGTTTCGACACAATATACTATCAACACTGTGACAAAATAAATCAGTATTTTCTTTTCCTTGTTCATTAAAATCATCCTCATTATCTTCATTACAGTTAGCGTCAACACACACACACAAACACACACACACACACGCGCTCGCATATATATATATATATATATATATATATATATATATATATATATATATATATCTTGATTTATACATAAATATATAGACATAAATATATCATACATACATAAATATACATATATATATATATACACCTATATATGCATATACGTACATATATGCATATGTATAAACGTACATACACATGCATATACACATGCATACATGCACACACACACACACATACATACATACATACATACATGCATGTACATATAAATATATATACGTTAGCTCACACACACACACACACACACACACACACATATATATATATATATGTGTGTGTGTGTGTGTGTGTGTGTGGCACACACAGACATATACACATATATGTGCGTTTTATTAGAGATAACAGATAAGTCTCTTTCACTTTTTAATATGCCCAATATTTTAATATTGTTGATCACACCGTTTATATTAAAATTTAACTCTTCGTCCCCCCTGTCTCTTCATAGGAACCGGTGTTGGTACTCGGAATTGATATATCTGTGAACATTATGAGCTTACATCTATTCTAACTAAATTTCCTTCCTCTACTCGAAGACAAAAGCTTCTTAAAAAGCCTAATAGACCAAACTTTTCTTTCTTCACTCTCCTCTCTCTCTCTCTCTCTCTCTCTCTCTTTCTTTTCCATCTTTCTATGTCTCTATCCTTATATCTATGTATCCCGTGCCCTTTAGAGCATTCGATGAGTCCCCCTTGATTTAGTGTCTAAAGGCTGCACTGTGTTCCCGAAGTAAACGAAGTTTCCGAAGTAAACGAGGTTGAACTCCACTCATTCTTTTACGTTCATTTTTGGACTGAATACTCTTCAAAAAGGTATGAACCCTACTGTATCCCAGTAGGTATGGGTTAAATACTATCACTGCTGTTCTTTTAAAAGGATGGCTTTGACATTAGATAACCCACGAAGGTTGATATGCTATTAAACAGAAAGAAAGTCTTGAGGGCATAGGGCTTCAGCCGTAACACTTCTATGAAGGTGCTGCTGTTTTGTAGCAATTAAGGTTTTAGGTAATGGAAACACAACCCTGGTTTTAAATTCATCTATCTTCTTGCCTTGTTGCCTCGCTCAAACTAATCTGTGAATATTATGAACTTAAGATAGTTCAAACATAATTTCACTTCACTACTGAGGTATCAAATTCGAAAATAGAAGCTTCTTCAAAAACATAATAGACTCATCTTATCTGTTCTCTCTCTCTCTCTCTCACTCTCTCTCTCTCTCTACACATACAGTACCCTGTCGTTGAGGCTGTACACTCTGCAGAAGTGTAAGACCCAACAAAAATGAGTATTATGGATATGACACAAAACTATTTCAGATTATAAAGATAGGGTTCCAGAGAACAAGCAAGTGTGAAATTCATTGCAATTACTTCCAGGTTCACTATGTATCCGATTGGTAATACCTGTTAGGTTCCAATCTATAGGTCAAATGAAACAGTTTGAATTTTTTTTTGTATTACAATACTTGATACTGTATACCTGTAAATCAATCATACTAAGAATACTTACTTTAAGTCCTTATTGTTTACTAAGGATTTTTATTAGTTCGGTAAAAGTATATAACTGTATACAAACGACTATGATTAAATAATTCATTGAAACCAAATAATTCTGAGTATTAAATAGGAATACTTAAAAAAAACATACAACTATGTGCAAATTATTTGTATCTAATTATTGTGCTTTCATATTTAAATATTTCGTGTAGTTTCTCAAGATTAAAATATTTTTTGCATACGCTTATATGATGCCAACTATTCCAATCAGATGAGTAACATAATACTTTCGCATTAAATATCTCACGATGTTGATATGCAATGAAAAAAGGAACACATAAAATCATCGTTTTAGAATGACAGAAATGGTATTATGTTACTCATAACTGTGGAGGGATAAGGGGGAATCATCCCTTTCCCAAGGGTATTAGTCCTCAGTGAACGTAATTGTGTGATTGG
>CAUZXS010005385.1:0-32500 GCA_963585895.1 Sepioteuthis lessoniana | reverse complement strand
CTTACTGTAGTTTCCTGTACAGTAGTCAAAACCGCAAGTAATCAAAGCACATGCGTAAAATTAATAATGTAAAATTGCGACAATTTACCCATTATACTCTTTGTGTATCGGACATTGGCATAATGGTTAGAGTGTTCACCAATGGCCCGGAAGCCCGGGGTTTAATCCCAGGTCGAGTCATACCAAAGACTCAAAAAATTGTACTTGATGCATCCTTGCTTAACACTCAGCATTATAAGGTACGGATGAAGGGTAAAGTGGGTCAATCCAGGGAATGGAGTAGTGCCCTCCCCTATACCTTAGTGTAGTAGCTATTGAAAAGGGAGCCTTCGGATCACCCTGGACTACGGTCGTTAACTTCGCTTACTTTACTAACTCTTTATGTCATTAAGCAGCGGCAGCCATTTCAGTTGCCCCAAAACAAGGCAATCTACGGAGGTAATTTTGAAAGATCTGCGATATATCTGGCGAAACCCAGAAAACAATGGATAATTTAGATACACAGATAAACTGATTGCACAATCTGCTTAAATCCCTTAACTTCTCGGTAGCACTTCATTGTGTTTGATGTACGCCAAATAGCTGATTTCTCGAAGATAAAATCTAAATTTTATGCAAATAAAGGATACTAATTTCAGCCTAGTTGGTCTGGATAAGAAAATATATAATATTTATCATATTTACCTAACCCCTCCGCTGGGGCAGGATATGACACAAGGTCAATCTTTTAAGCGGAGTTTAACAGGTTTGAATTCAGAGTTTTCCTTCTCCTAGACTATTTGCCTCACCAAGGCTGAAGAACCTAGTCTGCCCTAATTGGATTCATACCTTTTCCAAGGGTATTAGTGCTATGTGAAATGCAATCAGTCTTGTCCAGGATTTGAACTCGTGTCGCCGTGTCCATTTACTTCGACGATAACCAATACACCACGGGCACCAAATATATAATATTTATTCTCTTTTTGGTTACTCCCTTATAAGGAGCATTGTTATCGATTTGTTTGATTTAATAAAACTTTCCTTTGTATAGTTTTGAGAATGTCTACTATTCAACAAATTTTTTTTTTCATTAATTTGTTTAACATTTTAATGCAGGTTATTATTCTATTTATATCCTTTCTATATCCCACACTGGGCCATTGACCAAATGAGTGTTCGCCAATGGTCCAGGTGAATGACGTTCAATCCCAGGTCGAGTCATACCAAAGACTAAAAAAATGGTACTTGATGCCGCATTGCTTAACACTTAGCATTATAAGGTAAGGATCAAGGGTAAAATGAGGCAATCCAGGGAATGGAGTAGCGCCCTCCCCTACACCTTGGTGTGGTAGCTATTTCAAAGGGAGCCCTAGGGTCACCCTCGGCTAAGGTTGCCAACTTTTCTTACTTTTTATATCCTTTCTTCACTTGAATCCTTTCGGTGCTTAAATGTAGCTCTTTAAGTCTTCCTTCCTTCCTTCCTTCCTTCTGTATTTTGTACCCTGTGTGAGGTGGTTTGATTTGATTTGTTTTGTTTTGGTTTAGTTTGGTTGTATAGCATATCAATGTAGGTTATTTAATGCCAAATTCTTTTTTATACACATATATGAAATACTTATTATTTCGGTGGGTTGGGTTTTATGGCATATCAACCATTATTGGTTATTTAATGCCAAATTCTTTTTATACACATATATATAAGACTTGATTTGGTTTGGTACAGTTTTATGGCATATCAACCATTCTTGGTTATTTAATACCAAATCCTTTTTATAAATATATATTAAATTTATGATTTCTAAACACATTTTTTAGATAAAATTTTTACAAGAGCCTGAGCTCTTTATTTATTTATTTGCACACAGTTAAATGGTTTCACTTATTTCTATCTGATATGAATAATTCTATTTACTATAAATCCTTTGTTTACACTGTTAAATTTTCCCAAGTATTGCCATGTATCACTAACAATTCAATTAAACATCAGTTATTTGTTTACATACAGTTAAATGATCAAACAGTTCTGTTTCAAAGAATTCAATTTAGCATAAGTTTAAGTTAAATGGTTGAAAGTATTGCTATGATTACTAACAATTCAATTAGATATCAATTATTAGTTTACACACAGTTGAATAAATAACAGTTCTATTTCAAGTAATTCCGTTTATCTTAAGTCAATTGTTTGCTCTCAGTTTAAATGTCGAAGTACACAATTTAAATGTCAAGTAGTTATATTTGACCCATTGAAGAACTCTACCAGGTGCTATCTCTCCCGGTCTGAGTGACCCTGGGGGCGATGGCAATGAAGGAGTACTTTACATTCCCCAAAGCTCCAGAATTACTGGAACCTCACCATGAGATTGCTTAAGGTCATATCAAGGACACTCGTTGTGGGAGTTTTACTTCTCTGCTGAGATGCAGTCGGTGTATTCTACAGCCCCAGCCGACTAGGCCAAAATTGTTTGAGCTATTCAATGATTTCAAAAGCATGTAAATCCGCCTAGGCTTATTTTATGCCTAGTGGTTAGGGAATTGTATTCATTGAAAATTTATATTCACATTTATGTATTAAGTTGTTTCTTAAAAGTTAAGAATAATTTACAGAAATATCATCCTCACCACCATGTCGAGCTGGTTGCATGGATTTCCCTGACTCTCTCTCTCTCACCATTCGTCTCTATCATTTATCGGTTCCGGCAGGTCTTCTAGGCTACACTCTGCGTCCGTATAAAGTTGTTGTAGATAAGTTCTTGTTGGTCGGTCAACACTTGCGTGTTCATGAGAAGGGGTCCGTAAAAGAACGTCCCTTATGAGTTTCGTCCTTACTTCCCTAGCAACATCTCGCATGTCTTTTTCGTATTATTTGGATGCTATTTTGTGGGATATTTTTTTGGATATTGCTTCCAGGATTTGTTGCTTATAACATTATTGTGCGATTCCCGTCTAGTTTTTTTCTCTATACGCTATACTCTAATCGCATATTGATGTAATTCTTGGCAGTTGAAACGCTGCTTCTGAAGTAGAACTTGTCCACCAGTTTCAGAGAGCCGCTTGTGTTATAAAATAGCCAAGGGATTTCGGTTCATGCCTTTGAGTTTAGTTAAGCTAAGAACCTTTCGGCTCAGCACATGGGTTAGTAAGGTACAACATTGAAGCAGGTGTTAACGCGGGTGCACGCGGGCGGATGAAGGTGTCACTCAGATGTCATAATAGTCCGAGACGATACTGGGTGACAAGGTGCAGGTGACGTCACGCACCGGAAGCGTGCAGAGGTTTGTGTGAGAATTTGAAGAGAGAAAGAGTCGGGTACCAGACGCCAAACGAGAAGGATCGATTTTGGAGCTCGCTGACGCGAGGAGAACGTGCACCCTATAAGGGCCGCACGAGATGGGGGCCAAATGAATAAGACAGCATAGAAGATTGTGTCTCTCTTCCTTACGTCGAAACCTTTAACTCAAAGTTAATAAAAAGGTTTCGTACCTGAACAAGAAGTCGTTACGTGTTTTCGAATTCTGAGATTCCTATGTTCTATCGTAATCAACATTTCGATGTCCATTTCATCCATTTCGCACATGGCTATATTCATGTATATGGCTATGTAACACTAGTTAGTGTGAAAATGTCTCTTTTTTTAATTAAAACACGTGTACTCCGTTTTGTTGCATTGATATGGAAGCCAATGCCACCTGCTGGGTTGGTGTATTGGCAAGAAGTGCTATGTCATCTGCGTAGTCTGTATCCGTAATAGTTTCTGCAGGGTATCGTTTGCTTCTTGCCTTTTTTAGTGTACAACCATTATCATTCATTAGATCTATCGACGTTCTGCGTGCGTAGTTTAGGCTGGTTGGTTGTTTGGGTTTTAGGGTTATTTAATGCCACATCTATTTTTATACAAGTAATCAATTCTATTTCAAATAATTCAGTTTGGCATGAGTACGCAGTTTAATTGTCAAAAACATTTCTATTTCAAACTATTCAGTTTATTCAAACCGTTCTAATTCAAACAATTCAGTTTAGTATAAGTATAGATTTGAATGTCAAAACAGTTCTATATTAAACAATTCAGTTTAGCGCAAGTACAGTTTCAATGTCAAAAACAGTTCCATTTCAAACAATTCTGTTTAGCATAAGTACGCAGTTTAAATGTAAGTACACAGTTTGTCAAAAACAATTATTTTTCAACATATTCAGTTTAGTCAAACAGTTCTAAATCAAACAATTCAGTTTAGCATTAGTATGCAGTTTATTTTTATTTAACCCATAGATAGGGCCCTGTCAGGGGCTACCATTCCGGGCCAGTGGACCTGGGAGCGATGGCAATATAGGGGTACCCTGCATTCCCCAAAGCTCCAGCACCACTGGAACCTCACCATGAGATTGTTTAGTGTCATAAACAGGACACTCGTTAGGGGCGGGGTCTTACCCCACTGCAGAGGTGCAGTCGTTGTATTCTACAGCCCCAGGCGACTGGGCAAAGTCTAGGTTGATTATGAACAGATATGGGGCTTATATATCTCCTTGCAGATCACCAGAAATAATGTCTAAGATGTATGTGTATCTGATATGGTATCACGTATTCCGATCGAATACGAATCATTTTTTAAAAAGATCTATTTAACCAATAGATGGGACCCTAACTGGTATTAAGAGAGTGGAACATGTCTTCAGAACAGTGAAAGGATACTCAACATTCCCCAGATTTCCAGAATTGGAGCCTCAACACTATATGCAGTTTTCTGACGTATTCAATATATCTTTTTTGGGATGCTTTTCCGGGTCTGCAGGTAATCATCATCATCATGTCGCGCTGGTAGCACGGATATCCCTGACCCTCTCTCGCCACTCCTCCCTATCTTTCATCGCCCTAGGCAGGTCTTCAGGACAACATCCCGTATCCTCACAGAGCTGCTGAATGTATGTTCGTGCTGGTCGTCCTGCTTTTGCACGGCCATGTGTGGGGGTCCATAAGAGTACATCTCTTATGAGTTCGTTCCTGCTTCTCCAGCAGTGTCCTGCATGTCTGGTTCATCTAACTTGAATAGTTTTCGTGATAGGAGGCAGGTGGCCGTACAGTTGGTGTCTTGTGGGGTGTTGCCGCCAGGACTTGTTCAAGATTGCTCGCAGCATTCTTGCGTAATTGCCGTCTAGCTTCTTCTCCAGCCGTTTTATTAGCGTCCATGTAGTGCACTCGTATAGCAGTATCGATGTGACCGCTGCCTGGAAGAAACTGCGTTTCATTTTATCGGTTAGGTCTGATTTCCATATAATCGATAGCCTATTGATAGCTGTCCATGCTTTGGTTAGCCTCGTTTTGATGTCCTTTTCGGTTGATTCGACGCTGCTTCCTAGGTACCCGACGACTGGGTTACTATACGTCTCGGTATGTTTACATCATAACCTTTACGCTTCACTACCTTATTTATTCTTTTATTTATTGCTTCGCTTCTATCCTTCCGTTTCTTTCTTTCTGTCTTTCTTTCTTCTTTTATCCTTTCTTCTCTGTCTTTTTTTTACTCATCTATTTTTCTGTGTCTCGCTGGATGTCCCACACATCTCTCGAAACTACTCTATCAGTTAATAAAAAACTAATTTCTATCAATTTTCTTTCTTTGGGATGTCTTATTTAGACTGGTACTTTGCAATCAAGTCTAGCAGGCCACAAATACCCTTGTGATTATAATCCTCACGAGGCATACAAAATCTTTTGATCTTATGCATGACACAAGCCGAACTAAGTAAATAGTGAATATCGGGAGACCAGGGTTCAATCTCAGGTCAAGTCATACTCCCCTACATCTCGGTGTAGTTGCTATTGAAAAGAGAGCATCCAGGTCGCCTTCGACTGTGGTCAGCCAACTTATATATATATATATATATATTGGGAACGTATCATATTAAATGATATCCTTTCTGTTTCTATAATATTGCAAAAGAAATAATAATAGAAAAATAAATAATTGAATCATAGTATCTTTATTTTAGAAGAAAATCAACTTAAAAATGTTAGGAATGTACATATTATGTCCGTGAGTAAAGAGAGGCAATGCTACAGAAGATTAAATCTAATTGTATAGACATATTCTTTATTTCATCGAATATTTAGAGTTGACATATTTTGAATTTTTAAAAATACATTACTAGTATTCGTAGTAATATTATCCTGAACCTTTTTTAAACCTAAGGAGACCATTGTCAATTATAATTAATCTTTGTCTCGCATTTCTTTCCTCTTACTGTTCATTGCAATCACTTTTTGAGACCAAAATGATTATTCTTTACTGTTATCTATTTTTGTCGGTGGGGCTTAGAATATGTTGACTGTATCCCCTGCGGAGAGATAAAACCCACTCTCCCAAAATACGGAGGATATGACACTAAACTGTCTTTGATGGTGAGACTCTACTTCTGGAGATTTGGGGAGTATAAAGTACCTCATTGATTCACATTATTATCCGGTCCACTCTTACCCGAGTTGGTAGTACCAGTTAGGGTCACATGTATGGGCCAAATAGATCTTTTTAAAAACCATTCATGTTTGATATGACTGTAGGCAAAAAAATACTTTTGCGAAAAAACAATTAAAAAAATGTAAATATGAGCGTACAATGAATGCGATTCCCTAACATCCTGGAATAAAATAATCCTGTATGGTTTAAATACCATTAAAATCAATCAATCAATCAATCACTGTTATCTCTCATTTTTGTTTACTTTTTCTAATGACATTAGTTGTAATATTAAATTGAATGTTAAATTTTTGGAAAAATCTTAGTCAGCTTTTAATTTGTGAATGACATTTCATTAATCTTAATTCCAGATGCTTCTGTATTGCAACTACCCAAGCAGACCATGATTTTACGCTCATTAGTAAATGGAATTGAAATACAGAATAAGCTCTTGGCGAAATTCGAACCCACATTATTTTCTTCCAAAAAGCTTCTCTACAGTTCTTTTTCCGATCCACACAGGTTACTAAGGGCCATGGAATGACGGCCTGATTGGTTAGGATAAAAAACGATTGAAATTAAAACGAAAGAAATACTATTCAAAAATTAATAATAGTCTTTGAATTTTTTAATACAAATTTTGCCGGCTGATTTAGCCTCTTTTCACCATTAAAAATAAAAGAATAGAATGGTCGCCTTTATTTTCTTAATAGAATAATTTGATTTTTTTTCTGTCGTAATCTATTGGCTACTTTCTAAAAATATTTTTCAAAGATATTTCAGATGAAAAAGATATTTTATGCATGAAGTTATTCCTGAAGTAATTTTGTACCGACGGTTGAAGTTGTTTTTTTTTTAAGAAAAAACAAAAAACAAAAACGATGGGTTGTAACATCCTTTTTATCTAAAATATATCAACTTTTAAGTTATTTTTCGATTACGTATAGCAGTCATTGGGACTTTGAATCAAGTCAATTTCTATCTTATTAAATATCTAAAATTGGACAACTACCATGAGGTGATGGTGAATAAGCACGTCTTGAAGATCAGTTTGTGAATATAGAGTTTATTCCAAACTGGATGCTTCACATTTCTGGCTACGAGCCAGACTAGACAAAGCTGAGTAGATTTCAATAAGGCGGTAGCAAATAACGTTAGTCCAGCTGACTAATATGACCAATACGACTGTATGATAATTTCATTCCATACTGAAAGACACAAACTTAAAATCTGACCACCAAAAAATAGTCAACTAAAATGAGCCTGTAATACAAGCAAAATAATCGTCCACCTGGTAAGCATTGATTTCAAACGTAAATCTTGGGCCATAACCTATATATATGTGTATGTGTATATATAATCGCATACGTAAAATTGCATGAATAAATCAGGCACACAATACATATGAGGTGATACATGAAGATTCTAAGAATCTGAATAGTACCAGCAAAGTGAAAATGTTTTCCTTTAACCCTTTATGTGCTGTAGCTTTCGCATGTTAGCTGTATATATTACTGAGATAAATGCATAGTTCTATATTTGTCCAAGATTGCTCTTTCTCTCCCTATCTATATTTAAATATATATATATATATATATATAGTCATCCACAGACAAATCTGTTTCGTTCTATCAGAACTCATCAGTGTGGCTAGACAGTAGCTGCCCATAGCTGAGATCGAAACCCGGTTTGACTCAAACGCCAAGCCGAAGCCTGAAAGCCATTAGCTGCGAAGTAAATTTTAAACGTTTATGAATCACAATTACTATTGTTTACATACATCCGTTCAACGGCTGCCGAGACCTCAATTCAAATACGAAGAGGCTTGCAATGAACGCTGTATCTAAATATATATTTATTTTTTTTAAAGATATTTATACTTTCTATATTTACATACACTGTAATTTACTGGTGAAAAAGAAGAAAAGTATGCTAATATACATTCTGTCAGATGATTGTACACACAATAAGATACTTGAAGTCACGTGCTTCTTGTATTCATATTTACGTATTTGTAGGTTTTATACCTGTTCTACTATAATAGCATCGAGCACGTTTTCAAGCTGAAAGTTTTTTCATTTCAATTTCTTTATATATATATATATATATATATATTTAAAGAGGATTCAGGACGCCACCATTTTTGAGAAGTCCATTTTCTCAATGTTTCCCCTGATCCAATTTTTAAAGATCTTAAGTGAAATAGAGTTATATATTGAAATCAACTGACCTTATCACATCAATCAGTTGCTTAAATTTCATCGCATTCTTTTACTTTGCGCCGCTTTGTCGTCTTTTTTTTTTTTTTTTTGCTTCAATCACGCGGCTTGTTTTGGCACACAATGCAAAATCACAACTTGAAACAACTAGTATTTCGTGTTAACAGACCTAAGCTCCATGAATGGATAAATTATCTATATAATTCTTATATTTTAACAATAAAAGGAGTAAATTGTATTTTGGTAACGTTTATTCTATTTAAAAAATAGTTTATCAAATTAAGGAAACTATACTCTTAAATTGTCCTTAATATTAAATTGAATTCCAAAAGACGTTTAACTCGATAAAAGATTTCGATTCCCCAAAACTGCATTATAAATTATTTCAAAATCTTTTGTGTTTGAGTAACCCAAATAAAGTTATGTTTTATAATTTTTGTCCAAGACTTATTCTATTATTATGAACAAAATTAAGTTTCGTATGGTACAAGGCTAAGTTTATAATTTACCTGTATTACATACTACGAACGTCAATAGATCTAATAAAAGAAAATAGTTTCACATTAAAAAAGTTTAGAAGCAGACGATATCACGTAGAAATAATAACACTTGCAGACTACGCAGATGATCTTGCACTTCTCGCAAATACTCCTGCTTAAGCCTAATTCTTACTGCATAGCATGGTGAAAGTACCAGGATGCATTGCCATTTATGGGAACACAAATAAAAGTGCATTTGTTTTAAACAAAAAGGAGCCATCAGCGCTTTAAGTGGCAAACCTCTGAAATTAGTAGACGAGTGCATATACCGCGACAACAATATCTTATCTACTGAAAGCGATGTCAATATACACATAGGGAAGGCTTTGACAACTACTGACGGGTTGTCGATTATTTATAAATCTGATCTCCCAGATAAAATGAAATTCTGTGGTTGCATAGGTATTACCGGATGGTTGCATCACATAGACACATATAAAACGCATGGGAAAAAAACTAGATGAGAATTATGCCAAAATATTGTTATTTTGAATAAATATTGTAAGTAGCACCCAACAAAGCTGTGACACTACGTGAAGTTGAGTACTTAATTAATAAGTAAAAATTAGAACTTATGAAATTCCTCTTTCGAGGATGTGTCCTCCGACCACCGGATAGTCACGGCAAAAATACGACTAAGCCTACGAAAAAACGCCATACGAACAGCGACCACCAAACACTATGACTGCGCCCTTCTTAACAACAGAGATATAAGAGATAAATATGTATTAGAATTGAGAAACAGATTCGAGACACTACAAGAGAAGACAGAAAAAGGAATCCCAAATGACGAATATGAGAATTTCGTCAACGCGCACCTCGAGGCAGCAGCGAATTGTATTCCAACAAAACCTAGAACTAAAAATAGAGTCCCATGGGAAACGTTAGCGGTTAGAGAAAAACGTGTAGACGTGAAAACTGCCTCCAAAAGCTACAGGAAGAACCCAACAAAAACAAATGCCCTAAAACTAAAAAAGGAACAAAATGGATTAGCAAGCATATATAAAAAAGAACAGACAGAATACGTACAGAATCAGATAGATAAGATTAGAGACTCAGTGGAAGATAGGCAATCAAGGATAGCCTGGAAAACGATAAACGAAGTGAGTAGAAGGAAGAGCACAGCCAAAGCTAAATTGAAAGCTACAAACCAACAAGAAAGAATAAAACTGTGGAAACAGCATTTCGAAAATCTACAAGGAAACCCACCGAAAGTTACACATAAACCAATCACCAGAATTATTAATAAGCCATTGGACATTAAACTAGGACCGTTCACTCAAGAAGAACTCGACTCGGTTCTTAGAAAAATTAAAAATAGGAAAGCCATAGTGCTTGACGAGATTCCCCCAGAAGTATGGAAGACCAGACAATTCGACGACATATTGCTCCGACACTGCAACGCAGTCTATAATCCAAATCCGATAGACAGATGGATGAAGGGATGCATCCTCCCCGTCTCTAAAAAGGGTGACCTCGGATTAGCCAAAAACTACCGAGATATAACACTTACATCCATAGCAGCCAAAATCTACAATGCCCTTCTACGAAACCGCATAGAACCCCAAATTGACAACATTCTTAGGAAAAACCAAAATGGCTTCCGAAGAAATGGATCCACGACCTCACAAATATTGACCATCCGTAGAATCCTTGAAGGCGTACGGGCAAGAAAACCTACAGGCGACATTACTATTTGTCGACTTTACCAAGGCCTTTGATTCCATTCCCAGAGGGAAGATGGAACCAATCTTAATAGCATACGGCCTACCAAAAGAGACCGTAGCAGCAATAACGATTCTCTATAGAAACACCAAAGTGAAAGCACGTTCACCGGATGGAGACACAGAATACTTCGACATTGTAGCAGGAGTAATACAAGGGGACACGCTAGCCCCATACCTCTTTATCATCTGTCTAGACTACGTGCTTAGAACATCGATTGATAAAATCAAAGAAAACGGCTTCGAGCTGACAAAGAAAAGTGCAGAAGTTACTCCGCAAAAATAATTACCGACGCCGACTACGCCGATGACAGCGATTCTGGCAAATACACCCAACCAAGCCGAAACACTACTGAATAATTTGGAACAAGCCGCCGCAGGCATTGGCCTCCATGTCAATGCACACAAAACTGAATACATGTGTTTTAATCAAACAGGCGACATTTCCACACTAGACAGAACCTCTCTGAAACTGGTAGACAAGTTCACCCACCTAGGAAGCAGTGTCTCATCAACCGAAAAAGACATTGACACACGGCTAATAAAGGCATGGACAGCTATCGATAAGCTATCGATCATATAGAAGTCAGACCTGACCGATAAAATGAAACGTAGTTTCTTCCAAGCAGCGGTCGTGTCGATACTGCTGTATGGATGCACTACTTGGACGCTAACAAAACGGCTGGAGAAAAAGCTCGACGGCAATTACACAAGAATGCTGCGAACAATACTGAACGAGTCCTGGAGGCAACACTCCACAAAACACCAACTATACGGCCACCTACCTCCCATCACGAAAACTATCCAAGTTAGACGAACCAGATATGCAGGACACTGCTGGAGAAGCAGGGACGAGCTCATAAGGGATGTACTCCTATGGACCCCACATATGTCCGAGCAAAAGCAGGACGACCAGCTCGAACATACATTCAGCAGTTAAGTGAGGATACAGGATGTAGCCCTGAAGACCTGCCAGAGGCGATGAACGATAGAGAGAAGTGGTGAGAGAGGGTCAGGGATATGCGTGCTGGCGGCACGACATGATGATGATGATATCTCAAAAACAACAAAAAAGATCCTTAAAATAAGTATCGTTTTGGTCAAGGCTTATAGGACCTAAAAAGCTGGTTGATCGTTCCTAAAGGTCAGTTAAGTGCGAGACAATCGTTTTCGATTTAAAAGGTCAGTTAAGTGCGAGACAATTGTTTTTGATTTTGAAGGTTAGAAAATTTTATTTAGTTTTTCGGTTGTCAACTGAAACTTCAATCACAATAATGAAACGGGTCATTTCGTAAAACATTTTTCTAGTCCTTATCTTGAAGGTCAATGTCAAAAGGGAGATTTAATTTTGCTCCACCCTAAATAAGGGTGAGTTGGACATGCCTCATCCAGTCAGGTGAGGCTGAGAATTTTTTTGTTCAACCCTATTGCTCTAAACCTGTTCCCATTGGCCAAAGCATCTAAAAAGGGTTTTCCTTATACCTGTAAGATATAATCCTGAACTAGGATTGGCTGACCAATAGGAATATGACTCCTAATTGTCTCTTATTGGACAACCAATCAGACCATCAGAAACCATTTTTAGTTCAGATATTGATCTATAAAAATGGGATAATTAAACGAATCCTCAGAGAGGATAAGAAAAGGGACTAAGAAGAAACTCAAGATTGCCAAAGAAGCATCTACACCCGAAGTACACGGAACAACCTTCAGACGTTACAAAATTTCAAAGTCCCAGACTGAATTGCCACTTACCTTCCATCTCACAAACCAAGTAAGTCAAACCAGACATGCTGGACACTGCTGGGGAAGTAAGGATGAACTCATAATCAACATTCTCTTATGAACTCCTAGATGCACCAGTGTTGGCTGACCGGCAAAGACTTACATACATCAGCTCTATATGGACACTGGATAGAGTTTAGAGGACGTGCGAGTAGTGAGGGACAATAGGGACGGATAGTGAAATAGAGAAAGAGAGAGAGAGAGAGAGAGAGAGAGAGAGAGTCGGGTAACACTGAGGTATCAGCATGACCTGAGGCCGCTGATGATGATTAGCATAATCAAGCTGTCCCCAACTTTTTCAGAGCGGAGAATCCGGGGTCGTGATCTTAAAAGAACAGAAAAACCCAATTTCCGAGATGACAATCATAATTGATTAATCTAATGTTGTTTGTTTTACCGAATTCCCCCTTCATGGCACAAGTTGGATATGGCACAAGGTTAATTTTAAAGCTAAGTACAGCTGGTTTCGTTTTCTTCGACTGGTTAGCTTACAAAAACTTTCTACATTCCTATTTGCTCAGGGATGGGTGGTGGAAACAGATTCATGCCTTTTCCTAAGGCATTAGAGCGAAATTAAACACAAGCAGCTCCGTCCAGGTTGTGAACTCAGGCTTCAGATTCTATTTCTAACAACGATAACCGTTACGCTGATGTTGTTTGCTATCACAAAACGATGTGATATGTTAAAAAACGAGGTTATCAGAAGGAGCACACCAGAACAGGAATGATTTGACTTGCAAACGCAAGATTCGCCTGTCATGTTTCATTTTGAAGAACAACAGCTCATAGTAACATGTAGTACCAAATATACTCCCTACTTGCTACGTATGAGTGATAAGTTTAGGCAATTGTCCTGATGGAAGCATATAGTTCTTATAAAAATCGAGGATGTAGCAAACGAGAAACATGGACTTGAAATCTTCTGAGCACTGAAGACCAATGATTGGTTTGGTTTCTTTGTTTAATGGCATATTAACCTTTGTAGGTTATTTAATGCCAAAGCTATTCTCCTAGAATAACAGTAGTGGTGCTATTTAACCCATAGCCGGGAGGATAAGGGGGTTCATACCTTTCCCAAGGGTATTTGCCCGAAAGTGAACGTAATAGCGCAACTGGAGTACGAACTCGCGTACTACGATTCCGCAGTCCATCGCTTTAACCATTACACCACGAGGACACCCACTACGTCCAATGAGTTTCATCAGCAGTTGAAATACTACTTTATTTCGTCAACATCAAAAGGCGAGGAGAAAATTTTGTATGTTGAGTATAGACAAACAGATGAATTTCGAGGACTGCATGTGGCCTACGTCTCCGGATTGAGGACCCCTGGTCTAGTACAAAACAAGTCCAAATATTTCTACCTTACATGGAGAAATCAAATCCTTTAGTCTGAGTACCTTAATAAATATTGTTGTAAAGTCTGTAGTCTAAAGCGTTGTAAATTTGATTTGAATTTTTTCTCTGCATCATGCTGAATCTCCGTGAAATTGCACATATGTGGTATACTCAGTTAAGACGAAACCTACTCTGACAGTTTTAGTCTCTTCGACAAGTTTGCTAACCATGGCTCCTCGACGATATTCTCTGTTTTCTCTCTCTCTCTCTCTCTCTCTCTCTCTCATTCAAACACATGCATACAGTATGTTATTAGTTTTACCCTTTGTAAGTTTTACACACTAGTTCTAATCGGTAGTCTTTCTCAAACGTCTAGGTGACAGCAAGTCTCCTCAAACCTCCAGGACTCTTCAAAGTATCCCAGTTGATTCTAATAGTGTTATAGTCTGCATGGCTTTGACTCTTCCAAAGTACGTCCTGTCTCTTTTCCTGGTCTTTCCGACCGCCCCAAATGATCCAACTCTAATTGGTATCTCTGTCACCTTCATGTTCGACAATGTTTTTTAAACTCTGGCAAGATCTAGGTATTTGTCAATCGTTTCGCTTTATTCTATTCTCTCTCAATGATCCACAGGAACAGCAAAATCCAGTAGATGACAAATTCTTTTCTGCTTGTTACTTAACACGAACTCTGGTCTTCTGACCGAGATTTGATGATCCGTTTGTATCTGTTGGTTTATGCATATACTCATTCGTCATCATGGCCAAGTTTTTGTCTTTTGCACAATTCCCAGTGAATCATTTTTCCTATCCAGTCACGTATTCCTATTGAGCCAGTTTGCTGCATTTGCTTAATAAATGATTAACTGTTTAATCCCTGTCATCACAAAACCCACTGGCTATTCTTCAGTATATTATCAATTGTTGCTTAAGTATGTCATAGATGGAAATTTAGACGAAACAGTTAATGAGTTAACGTTCAAAAGGTTTTTCCATGACCCGGCAGGTTCATATCAATCAATCTGTCTATCTAAAATGAGAATATATCTCATGAATAAATAGAAATTTATGGTTTCTTTGCATACCAACCTTTGTAGGTTATTTAATCCCAAAGCTATTCTCCGAGAAGAACAGTAGTGGTACTATTTAACCCATACCTGGGAGGATTAGGGGATTCATACCTTTCCCAAGGGTATTTGCCCGAAAGTGAACGTAATAGTGCTACTGGAGTACGAACTCGCTTACTACGATTCTGCAGTTAATCGCTGTAACCATTACACCACGAACACCCCCCTACCAAGAAATTTATAATCGATATCGTTAGATATCAAATATTTGATAGATAGATAGATAGATATGAAGAAAAAAAAAGACTGATAGACCGATTGTTTGGTTGCTTGCTTGCTTTAAAAGTATCTCAACCCTTATCGCGAAGTCAGTCATTTTAAAGTATTTAAATGGTTTCAAGCAAACAATAATGATAATCCTTTGTAAACAATTATATGACAAAAATAGCTTCGCGTAACCATCCTCAACATTTACAAGTGGGTAGACCCCGTAGGCTACCATGCTGGACGGCCACATCGAAGTAAGCGAGCTCGAACTCTATTCACGATATTACTTTCACTTTAAGACTAATATCCTTGGGCAAAGATATCAACACGCTATGGGTTAAATATTACCACTACTATTCTTCCACAAGAACGGGACCAGTCGGCTGGGGCTAGAAAATACACCAATCGCATCTCTGCAGAGGGGTAAGACTCTTCCAACGAGTGTCCTGGATATGATACTAAACAATCTGATGGTGAGGCTCTAGTAATGGAGATATGGGGAATTCGGAGTGTCCTTTAATTTCTATCGCTCCCAGGTTCACTCTGGTCCGAAGTGATAGTGATAGGGTTCTATTCATCTGTCAAATAGAACTAAAATGTTTACTAAACTGAATTGGTTAAAATAAAACTGTTTATAAGTATAAAAATGGATTTGGCATTAAATAACCTACAGTGGTTTATATGCCATAAAACCAAACGAAAGCAGACCAAACCAGTCTACAAGGATGGTTTTAGTATTAAACAATCCACAAAGGCTGATATGCAATTCAACAAAGAAACCAAACCAAACCAGCGTTAAAACTCCATAACCAAAAAAAAAAAAAAAAAAAAAAAAAGATTGCAGAAATATATAAAAAAAAGGCTGTACTAACATTTTGGGGTTTTCGAGTAATAAATAACACCGGATAATATCTGTTGTCGTTGTGTAATATTCTACCGGAAATAATTCAATACATGTATCTTTATCCTCGCAGAAAATTACAAGTTCATAAAAAGTTCTTATGGGTATACATATTTATGGGTTGCTCTATCGGTTGGCTCCATCCTTCGCAGGGAAGCAAGACACCTAAAAGATAGTGTCCAAATTACGATGCTAAAGTACATCCGGTGGTAAGGTTCGTGTTCCTGAGGTTTTTGAGTTTACATGACCCCTAAGTCTACTCTGACACTGAGTATTAGTATTTGTTAAAGTCTCATCTTTGGATTAAACACATTTGTTTGAAAATGATGAATGCTAGAAAGGAATACTTGAAATCATATAACTGTGTTCAAAAAAATTATTAATAATTATTATCACTTTTTTGAGAGTTTTTCACATCAGTTTTATGCGATGGTTTTTCACATGAGTTTGAGTGACAGCAAGTCTTCTCAAGTCTCCCGGACTCTTCTTAGGATTCTAGCCGATCTTAACAATGTTGGAGATTGGACAGTCTCCACTAGTCTTCTTATTTCCAAGTCCTCCAGTCCTTGCATCAATCTTTTAGTGACTGTACCAAAAGTACCAATTACAATTGGTATCACCACCACCTTCATGTTCCATAGTTTCTTCAATTCCCTTGCAAGGTCCAAGTACTTATCCTTCTTTTCGTTTTCTTTCAATTTTATTCCGTGGTCAGCCGGGACAACAAAATCTACAATTCTGCAAGTTCTATTTTTATTTCTATTTTGGACTATTATTAGGTCTGCTCGTTTGGCCGAGATTGATTTATCCGTTTGTATTTCAAAATCCCAGAGGAGTTTGTGAGTCTCTTTTCTAGGACAGATTCTCAGTTATGCATCTACCATTGGTTCGTATAATCAAGTTTAAACTTCTTGCACAATTCCCAGTGATAATTTACTAAGCTTTTTGCTTAGATGTGGCACAAGGTCATATGAAAAGGGCACCCAATGAGACTCGAACTCACTCGTGTTGGTTTGCTAGTCGAGCTTGCTAACCATTACACCATCAGAGGCGCCTGTTGCACAATTCCCAGTGGATCACCTTGCCCACTCCGTTGTGTCAAGTCTTATACTCTTTCTGGGATAGTTTACAGCATTCATTTACCATGTGATTGATCGTTTTGTCTCTATCACCACATAACTTACATTTACTATTTTGTTGTGTTCTATTTGTTGTTGCTTTGATATAATTGGTCTTTATGGCGTTGTTTTGTGCTGCTATTTCAATTTCTTTGTGCTATTATTAGTAGAGATTCAGTTTCTAAGCCATGTCCAAGTTTTCTCGTGTGAAATTTTGCTTGTTTGTCACTTGAAATATCCATACATTTGTTTTTCTTCCCATTTTTGTTTTTCTGGTTATTTTCGTCATCAGTATTGTTTCTGGTGGTTGCAATCAGTTTTCCACCGCACTTTTCTATGTAATCTTCAAGCCGTTGTACCGATGCATCAACAATGTTTTCAATACTATCAAGTCTTCTTCCTAATTCTTGACACATAGTTTTTCAAAGTCATCGCCGGGATGTAAGGTCTTATGTATCGTAATTAGTTTCCTTGTTCTCTGATCCATTCATTCAAGTTCTTCTCTGGTTCACTTCAAGAATGGTCCCTAATATCTTAAGAGGGAGACAGTCCAGATGTTTATTTTGTACGATTCCTGCTATTTAGTTTGGGTTAGAGTATCTTTCTCGTTCTCCGTAGATATTCTTTTTTAATTTTTTTCTTTCATATCCTCTTGTTTGATGGTGTCTGCTTCCAATATTCCTAAGTATTTTTAGGTTTCCTTTTTTACGAGCATTCTTATTTCTTCTTGATTTGGTTGTTCCATTCCTTTCGTCATGTGTTGTTTCCCGCTTTTCATTATTAACAAGCCGCATTTTTCAATGGTAAATTTCGTCCCTATATCTTAACTGTATATTCACCCTGCATCTATTAGGGTTTCCAATTCTTTTTCTTTTTTTTGCAAAATGTTTGATATGGTCCATGTACATTAAGTGATTGATATTTTCTTGCGATTTTGTAAATTTCTATCTGACACTATTTCCTGAGTATGTGTTTGAGTGTCATCATCGCTATTACAAATAGTAATGGTGATAGTGCATCTCCTTGGAATATACCTCACTGGATCTTTGCCTCAGGAAAGCTTTTTCTCCCTGCTGTCAATTCCACTCTCCAGGTTTTCATGGTTTTTTCGGAAAAGTTTATGACTTCGTCAGATATCTTGTATATTTTGAGACAGTTTATTATCCAGTTTTGTGGAGCCATATCATGTACTTTTTGTAGTCAATTTACGCCAGAGCTAGATTTTTTCGTCTCGTCTTGCTCTCGTTAAGAATGTGTTGATCTTATGTACAGTAGCTTTCCTGTGCCTCAGGTCCACTGGCAGCATCCTTTCTCGTCCTCGTAGAAGAGTTCGTGGATTATAAACGAGTTGTAAATTTCGCCCCTGATTCGTGGCGTTAGTATTTTCCGCATAATAGGTAGACACGTTATGGGTCTGTAGTTGTTTTGGGTTGTTCCTTTTAGGGTGTCTGTCTGGATCAATGTGGTCTTTTTTTTTTTTTTTGGTCATCCATTCGGGTACAACTGCTTCCTATTAGCATCTATTCATTTTGATTACAAGTCTGTCATGAATGAAAGTGAATTTTTTGAACCAGAATCCACGTATGCCATCATGGCCGGGAGTTTTCCAATTTGTTTTTTTAGTGTTGCTCAGAGAGAATCGAGATGTATTTTTGCCTTCGGTTCATCTTCGAGTCCTTCTAACTCTAATCCACAGCTTTTCTCTTATGTTCTCTTTGTTGCCATATTTTGCTCCAAAATTGTTTTGTTTCCTTATCATCCGGTTGTTGGTATAACTTATTTTGTCTGTATTGTTTTATTTTGTCTCGATATCTTTTCAGTCTTCCTCCTTTCGCCAGTACCTTCTGCTTTATTTCCTCGAGTTGGATTGTCTGTTTTACTTGCGTTGCCTTTTCCTTTTTGCCCCTACATGTTCTAACGTTTCTCCTTTGTTTTAACATATTTGATGCGTTTCCAGTCGAATTTCCCAACCAGGTTTTGAGTTTCTGCTACTGTTTTTTGGAGAACCCCGATTTTTCACAGACTAATTTCGCTCCTGCATGGATTAATTCGTTCGATGTTTTCGTTGAGATACGTGTTAATCATTCGTTTATTTTTTTCAGTTTCTGCCTTGACTGTTCCCCAGTTTTGGTTTCTTAGCGATGATAATCAAGTTTTCATTTCAGACATAATTCTCTTTAAATTTTCTATATTCATTTCTTCTTCTTGTGTTATTGTGGTTTAGGTGTGTGGTGTTTCGATTGTTATTAGTTTCCAGTTCATTTCGGTTAGAATGTTCTTGTTTTTCAGTAATTGGTAGGTCAGTTATTGTATTAGTGTCTTGTCTTGGTCTCCTATTTATTTCCTGGCATATTTCTAGTATTTCAAGGTCAGTGAACCAATCTATCGTCCTAACTTGGTCACCGAGTCTTTGGTTTGTTGTCTGAATTCTTGTGCATTCTACCCAGATCTCAGGTATCCTTTTCCTATACCCTCTTTATATAGGGTTGCTCCTAAAATAACAGTGGTGTGCAAGTTTGTTGTCTTCCCTGGTCCGTGTTTGATGTAGACGTCTCTGGTTTGTGTGGTTACTTGGGTCATCGTTCGTGTACCTGAAAAAAAAAACAGCCCACATTATTATTGTTATTGTTATTTAGAAATAGTTAATTGAAACCAAAGAAATGCCTGCAAAAAAATTGACTTCAGCGTTAAATAACCTAAAAAGAGGTGACATCGCGTAAAATCCTGCAAATCAAACCTTTTTAAAAGGCAATACCGATTATGCTTTTATCGGTATAGTTTTATGTACTAAAAATTATTATTATTATTATTATTATTATTATTATTATTATTATTATTATTATTTCCTGCGAGTCTTTCACTAGAGTCTGAATGAGAGCAAGTCTCCTCGGGTCTCCAGCACAATACTCAGTATTTTGGCCGATCTTAACAATGCTGAATGACCTCGATTCGACCTCCGATTATCAACTTTTCCAATCCTCTTTTCAAGCCTCTGGGGACCATTTCAAGCGCGCCAATTACAATTGGTATCACCGTCCTTTCATTTTACACGGCTTTCTTAGTTCTCTGGTAAGGTCTAAGTACTCGTTTCTCTTTTCGCATTCTTTGATTTTCATTCTCAGGTCCACAGGGACAGTAAAGTCAATTATTCTCTCTCTCTTTTTTTTTTTTTTTTTTTTTTTTTTTTTTTGGTGAATTATCACAAGTTCTGCTCTTCTAGCCAGCATTACGTCATCTGTTTGTATCTCAAATTCCTCAAGAATTTTATGCGTCTCATGCTTCAGGACGGATTAGTTCCCATCAAGTCCCTTTTCCTATCCAGTCGTGTCTTTGTCTTATACTCCTTTTGCATTAGTTTGCAACATTCACTTATCATGTGATTCATGGTTTCGTCTCTATTACCACCAAACCTAGACTTGCTATTCTGTTACATCTCTTCTATTTTCGCTTTAATATAATTGGTCCTTATGGCGTTGTTTAAGTTACTATTAGAAGATATTCAGTTTCTGTCTTAAGGTTTCCCTTCCGGAACTACCTTCGTGTTTTCTCGGGTGAGATTTCGCAGATATGTCTTTTGAAATACCAAAACAGTCATTTTTCTTCCCATTTCTGTTTCTTAGTTATTGTTGTTTTGTTTGTTCTTATTTTGTCAGAGTTGTTAATAGCTGCTGTAATTAGTTTTTCTTTTTAATGTAGTCTTTGAGTCGTCGTATTGATGGATTAACACTAGTTTCTATCTTGGCGGGTACTCTTCCTTCTTCTTTTCTTGACATATAGTCTGTCTATGTCATCTCTCGGATATAAAGACATGTGCATAGTCATCAATTTTCTTGTCCTTTAGTCCATTTGTCAGAGTTCACCCTTTTTCCACTTTAAGAATGATCACCAGTATCTCACAAGAGGGACTGCTCTGGTGATAATTCCTTAGATGTGATTTCTACAGAAGAGTTTAGTTTCGAGTAGTTTTCTCTTTTATCTGAGGTACTCTTTTCTTTTCTTTTCTTTTTTTTCATATTTTTTATAACGTTCGCTTCCAAAATTCCCAAGTATTTGTAATTTTCCTTTTCTCCAACCGTTCTGATTCTTGATTTGGCAGACCTATTCCTTCCATTATTTCTGCTTTTCCACTTTTCATTATGAGCATGGCACATTTTCCATTCATATATCCTGGCTATAATAATAATAACAATAATAATAATAATTACAATTATTATGTTTATTGTTATTATTGAAATAGTTACTTAAAATCATATAACTGCTTATAAAAAGACTGCCTTCGGCATTAAATAACCCAATAAATGTTGCTATGCCGTCAAACCGACATAACTAAACCTTGTTTATTGTCCATCTTAAATATACATTCATGAATCCGTTTTTATCTTTTAGGATGGGCTAAACAGTTCATAGCATTATCGAAATAAACTCATGGAATATACCTAAAAGTGGTTTATTTTATAACATACTCCCCTTGGCAGTTCACACACTTCTTCCATCCATCTTGCAGTGCATGGATCTCATTGGTAAAAAAAGTCATTAACAGCAACTGTGACGTCATTATATAAACTATTCAACTTTTGAACTGGTGTTATTGGTGCGCTGGGCCTTCCTAAAATATTTACACCTGCGCTGTTAATAACTGCCCAGGCGTCAGTCCCAAGGAATGCATAAATAATTTTGTCATTAATACATGCTGACGTCACTGAACTTCATTTTTTTTCTTCTTCCCATTTTGATTATTTTTCTGCGGAAATTTTTCATTGTTTAAACACAGGGTTTCTATTAAGTATTCTAAAGATCAATTTTCACCTTCGAAAACAGACTAATCAAGTACTTATAAGTCCATTACAATCTGTCACACGAGAAGATTAACTGACATAATAGTTTATTGGTGGCCGATCTTATCAAGTTGTGAAATTAGTTCAGTGATATAGGAAATGGAAAACAGAATAGGTAAAGAAAGACTCAGTTGCTTGAAGAAATGCAGAGAAGAATCTAATATAGCACCGTGAAAACTTAGACGATGGGATATTCACTTTATAGACAGTCTTTCTCGCTATCTTTTCTTATGTACAGATAGATTCATCTTTAAATCAATAGCCTGATGATAAAAAAACATTCATTTTACACGATAGATATTCAGCTATTCATCAGCAGAACGTCTTTCATTGCACTTAATTCAACACTTCTCCATTAACTGCATAGACTGAACACTATATAATAAAACTTTCCAAGTAAAAAATTTTCTCATAACAAAGTTCACAGACCTATTGATCTACCATTGCACACACACACACACACACACACACACACACACACACACACACACACATATATATATATATATATATATATTGGTTCGATGATCACCCAGCGCCGCTGGCTCAGTGTCAACGCTCACCGATATTGAGCGCTTTATTTATATATTTACCAAACTATATTTTTAATATATATGTGTATATCAGTGTGAGAAAGAAAGAAAGAGAAAGAGAGAGATCAACGGGTAAGTCTCTTTGCGTGTCACCCCTGACAATACTCATGGGAGCAGGACATTTAGTGGATGTTCACTTAGAGTTCTTTAAGAAGCAGTAAATAAACAAATAACAGATAAGACTCAAAACATTTTCCTTCAAGAGTTAAACATTCTGGGTTCATAAGATAATACATAAACGAATAATATTAAATCATTAAAATTTGTGACATATTTTTCAAAACTGTTCAGAGTTGTATACACAAAAGCGTTAAAACTGAAAATGATATTAATCTTTTGATTTTTATTGGTATATTTTATTAATATTTTAATGATTTAACCTCACTGATATATATATATATATATATATATATATATATATATATACTACCAGCAAATATATTTGGCTCCCTTCAAAATTTTTATTTCCCATCCTAAAAGTGTTATTTTAATGAAACAAGCCAACGATCACAATGGTTTTCTTCATTACACCATATTCAAGACTTCCTGATCCACACTGAATATAAATTAAACAAAACAAAAAATAAAGAAACATTTTTAAACTTTTGATTAATCAAAATGACCCTGTTTGGCTGTTGTCACTACTCCACAGATTCTTAGCATTCTTGCCTCCAAATACTGGAAGTAGACTGAAGATACTTCTGCCCAGCTTTCTTGCAAGAGTTGCCAGAGGTGAGCAACACTTGTAGGTTGTTTAGTTCTGGCTTTTCGGTCAAGTTCATCCCTCACTAGTTCAATGGGATTTGAGCCCGCTGATTGCGCCTGCCAAGATATCAGTTGAAAGACATCCTCTTCCACTTTGCTTTTAATGCACCTCTGGTAGAGTTTGTTAGTTTGTTTTTGTGTCTAGCATGATTACAAATCTTTGACCCACAAGCCGCGCTCCAGATGGGATCGCATGATGCTACAGTATGCTCTGATTGCCGGTGGGATTCAATTTGCCTTTCACCTGGTACAAATACCCAACTTTGGAATATGCAACCCCCCACCACCACCATAACAACGCCTCCTCCATGATTTCTGGTTAGTTTGATACGGTGGGGTGCAGTTCTTTCATCAACTCTTCGCCGCACAGACCCTACTGTTTAACCGAAAGATTTCGAAGTTTGATTCGTCAGTCCAAAGGACTTTATTCCCCTGCTCTATTGTCCAGTATCTATGCAGCTTGGCTCACTGGAAGCTTTTGACATTGTTTTACTTCCTGAAAAGTCGTTTCTTGCCAGCCATTCTGCCATATAGACCAGTTTATCAGTCGTCTCCTCACAGTGGAGGGTGACACATTTTTTTACGACATTGATTCAGTTGTGCTGTGATGTTTGGAGCAGACAACCTTCTGTTACACAAGCTGGTTACTCTGATAAAATTACCCTCTTCTCTGGTTGCTGCTTTTGGTCTACAAGCTTTACATTTGGTCTCGTTTTCCTCCGTTTCCTGATGTCTCCTAACTGTATAATACACTGTAGTTCTGGGAATTTTTATTTTTTTCTAAATTTCTCAGCTTAAATATCCTTCTTCAAATCAAATTTTTAAAAGCTATCTGGTTATACTAAGGTCAAAATTACTTAAGAAGTCTTGTATCTAGAATAATAAATAAATATTGTAGTGGTTAATTCGTTTCATCAAAAATAACACTTTTTGGATGAAAAATAGAAAATTTTGAGAGTGGCCAAATACTTTTGACTTGTAGTATATATATATATATATATATGTGTGTGTGTGTGTGTGTGTGTGTGTGTGTAGTGGTGTGTTGTAAAAGTAGATATGCAAGTAGGAAATAGATTTAGCGATCAGATTTCAATTCCTCGTAGCATCGAGGCTAAGATGCTCGCCTGCAACATCGTAGTCTTCGAGTTCGAATCACAGTCATGCTATCATGTTCACTTTCTGATTAATTCCCTTGGGAAAAGGATGAACCAATTTATCCCCCTCAGGTACGACTAGTGTTCTTCTATAGGGATGACTTTGATATTAAATAACCCGGGAAGGTTGGTATGCCATTAAACAAAGAAACCGAAACTAAACCAAATCTTGGACGAAACTTTTTATTCTAGTGTCCTTTACAAAGACGTGGATACAACTCTTCACCCAGCTACGGGTAAATAGTTGGGCAGACTGATTCTTTAGATTTGGGGTGGCAACTGACCTGGCAAAAGAAAAACTCTAAATTCTAAATGCTTAAGAATTGACTTATATTGTTATCTCTTTTTGGGGGAATAGTTGGATAAAAGCGTATGTATGCATATAATGGGTGCATTTTTAAAAATTACTTTCAAAGATTATAATAACAAGAAATATCTGATAATTTTAGCATGTACCTCAATGAGCTTTATTTATCTGCTTCCCGTGTTGTTGATGCTGTTATAGCTGTAATTGTTGTTGTTCTACTTTTTCTTCTTCTTCTTCTTCTTGGCAGCGCAGTTTTAGAAATTCAGTTATCAGTGCAGCTTTGAAAGGCGGCTTAGCAGTAGATCCCAGTTCGTAACTATATATATATATATATATATATATATTGTTCTGAGAAGAGGGAGCAATTATCCTATACATATTTTAGGAACTTGGTTTGTACAGGGTGACTTCTGATTATCAAATTCATTACCGGAAAGACTCAACAAATATATCTTGTTATTGACGCGTTCAGTCTTAGACATGGAGAATCATATATATATATATAATATATATAAAAAATAACGAATTGTGAACACTGTTAAGTCGGTTATTTTATGTTTTATTATCATCATGTTGTGCTACTAGAGCAGATCTCATTGGCCCTCTCTCGCCACACGTCCCTATCATCCATCGTTCTCGGGCATGTCTTCAGGGCTATATCCCATATCGGCACAGAACGACTGTAGATAGGTTCTAGCTGGTCATCCGACCTTTGCTCGTTCATGTGAAGAGGTCCACAGGAGTACATCGCTAAAGAGTTCGTCTTTACTTCTCCAGCAGTGTCCCCCATATCTGGTTCGTCTAATTTGGATGGTTATCGTGATGGGTAGTAGGTGGCCGTCCAGCTGCTGTTTTGTAGGGTGTTGTCTCAAGGACTTTTTCAATACAGCTCATCAAGTTTTTTTTCTCCATGTGTGAAAAGTGGCCAGTCAATCGTAATCATATAATGGTATAAAGTCATGTGTTAAGATGAAAGTGCACGTGACACTTCATATTCGGAGAAATAAACAAATATATATATATATATATATAACGAGTGAGAGAGAGAGAGAGAGAGAGAGAGAGAGAGAGAGAGAGAGAGAGAGAGAGAAAAAAGACGAGTATAAATATGGAATTATTCTGCTGGTAAATGACACAGGAGAAATTTAATGATATATCTACACTTTGATATCAATTCGCTTTTTTTTATTCAGCAACTTTTTTCTTGACAAAAATCTGTGCTCGTGCTACCCACCTTATATATATATATATATATATATATATATATATATATATATATATGACCATTCTCTCGCAAACGTAAAATGAGTGTGCATTGACTATGAGGAAAATCATATTAGTTTGTATGCACCATGTATGCACTTGGATGTGACCGCAGTAATTTTTTGTCCCAGGCAACGCCGGAAACGGCTGGTATTACGTACACACACACACACGTGCGCATTAAAACACACACACATATACGCATACAAATGCTTGTATGCACACACTCTCAAACATACGCTCAAACACATGTGTACGTACTTGGATTTATTATACATTTTAGATATGGTACTTAGAATTTTGTATAGAGAGAGATAGTTGGAATACAAACGCATTAAGTTTCTCAGATTGTTTTACACACACACACACACAGAGACAAATACACACAGACACACACAAATACACACACAGACACACACACAGACACACACACACACCTATATATATGGGATGTAGAGGGGTGGTTATTCGCTTCGTAACATAAAAATCATTTATAGAATAGAAAATATATACGAAATTCTTTCTTTATCGCGACTGTAGAGACTATTGTAATTTGCACACTAAGGTGTCTGCAAGCTACTAAGAAGCCATTTATGATTGGTATTGGACTGACAGCATCAATTATACTCGACAGAGACACTTGCTTAAGGTCATGTTCCGGTCATATAAGCCAAAATAAAGGTTTTGCTGATGATGATAATTTGTTATTATTATTATTGCTGCCACTGATAATTTTTTTCTTTTAAATAAATTCGCAAAAATAATAAATAATCGCAAAATACCAGTTCAATAATTCTTGGATAAATTCACACTTCTAGAAGAATCTAAAGCATATTCGCTTACAAAGAAAGTTAGTCTCTTTGGCGTATATGACACTGTGTACAGACGTGTATAAGACAACCTTGTGTATGAGTCGATCCTAGAGCTTCGAGGAATGTCGAGGATCTCGTTACCCTTACTCCCGGGTCCACTCTGAACCGGAGTGGTAATACTTGTTAGGGTCCCGTCAAAGAGTCAAATAGACCAGTTCAATCATTTACTAAGGATTATTATCATTGGTTATCTGAAACCATACAGCTCTGTGCAAATTATTTGAATTAGATAGGAATACTTTAAAAAATAGAATTACTTATCTTAAATTACCATTCCTGATATCATTTAAGAGTGTGCAAACAAATAATAAATTTCAATTGAATTGTTAGATTGGAATACTTGAAACAACTCATTTGAAAATAAAGTAACCAACAAACTATTCACTTACAACTCGTATATATGAAAATAGATTTGGTAGTGAATAACATAAAAGAGTTGATTTACCGTTAAACACCAACCAGCTAAATAGTGTGAGACAATGAGAGGATTTGGTCAAAAATTCGGTCTTTAAAAATTCGATCAAGAGACGATTGGTTTGGTTCTATGATATATCGACCATTGTTGGTAATTTAATGCCAAATCCATTTTATACGTATATTAAATATACGATTTTTAACACATTTCAAAGATAACATTTTTAAACATGCCTGAGCACGTTTTTATTTTATTTTATTTTATTTTTTTGCACTCAGTTAAATGGTTTGGTTTGGTTTTATGACATATCGACCATTGTAAATTATTTAATGCCAAATCCAATTCTATGTATATAAACAGTTCTATTTCAAACAATTCAGTTTAGCATATCAACCAAGTTAAATGGTTCCAAGTATTGCTATCTCTCACTAACAATTCAATTAAGCGTCAGTCATTTGTTTACACACAGTTGAATTATTAACCAGTTTTATTTAAGAAAATGCAGTTTATCTTTAGTACAGGCTTTTGTTTACACACAATTAGATGTAAAAATAGTTTACTTCAAACAATTCCTTTTAAAAGTACGCAGTTTACATGTCAAAACAGTTCTATTTCAAGCAGTTATATTTAGCATAAATACACAGTTTAGTTCAAATTTGACTCAAAGATTGGACCCTATCAGGTGCTGCCACTCCGGGATCAGATTGTTTAGTGTCCTATCTAGTACACTCGTTGGAAGAGTCTTACTCTTGTGCAGAGATGCAGTCGGTGTATTCTACAGTTCCAGTCGACTGGGATGCTAATCTGTACTTTTCTTCTGATTTGAATTAAAAAAACAGTTATATAATTCTATTTCGAATCAGTGTAGTATTTTCTTGATACACAGTTCTTCTGACTAAGAATTAGCAACGCTTTCAGGCCGGGAAAACTTCATAATATAAAGCATAAAAAAACTGAGAAAAGAGATAGATAGAAGAAGAATGAAGAAAAGATGCAGAGAAGGAAGTGTAGGGAGTAAGAGAGTGAGAAAACGATGCAAAGAAATTCCGGTAAAAGGAATATATATATATATATATATATATATATATATATATATATATATATATATATATATACCAACAGCTCTTCACTAGAAGACACAAGATCAATTCTTTACAGAGGGTTTGACTTCAAAATTTTCCTTCTCTAGGAATGGTTACCATATCAAGCTTTAAGAGCCTAGTCTGCGTTACCACTTACCCCTACCTGGCTGAAGAATAGTTGGATGTTTACCTTTTTAATGAGCACTATGTAAAATGCAAACAGTCTCACGAAGAATTTGAACTCACGACACCGTTTCCATTAAAAAAAATACTTGAAACCATTTAACTCTGTGCAAACAAATGAAATTTGGTTTGTTTAAAACTATTCGTTTACAAGCCACATATACAGGGTGGAGCGATAAAATTGTCGCCCTAGAAAAGACGACATGATTCCATTTCTGTTTAATGAAAACCGGTTTTCTTTTTTTGTTGCAGATCATCTACTAGTTGGCCATTTATGTACAAATCCCAAGAGCGATAGGAGCCTTCTATCATGTCTGAAAGTGACACAATGTTCAGCGAGCGAAATCGGAGATGCGCCGCTGTACAACTCATGCTCTCTGCCGATCCGAGTTATGACAACAGGACCATTGCCAGCACCCTCAAAATGCAAATCTGGATTGCCACGAATAAAAGGGACGTGCTCAGGGTGATGAAAACAAAGTTTCCGGCTACGGTTATGGTCTTTGGTGTGGTTTCAAGTGAGGGCCACATCATGCCACCTCACATCTTCGAAGTCGGCTTGAAAGTCAACACCAAAGTGTACATGGATGTGCTGAAGAGTGTGGTGATCCCCTGGTGCAATCAGGTGCCCGGTGGTTCGGTGTGGCAGCAGTACTCGGCACCAACCCACAATTCCAAAGAGGCCCAGGCTTGGATTCAGAGGGAGTGCTACGACTTTGTACCCTTCTCTCACTGGGCCCCCTCCTCCCCCGACCTGAACCCACTGGACTACTTCGTTTGGTCATATGTAGAGAACATCAACGACATGACCTCCCACAACATCAAAGCCAGCCTGATCGCTGCCATCCGCCGAGTATTCGCCGAGCTCTCGCCGACGTTTGTAGAAAAGACATGCTCCCAGTTCCGGATCCGTATCGAGGCGGTGATTGAGGCTGAAGGCGGCTACATTGAATAGATGTCAGCTCTACTACATAATCAAGTTACCTGAGTTGCTCTTTTCAATAAAAGTTTTAAAATAAAGCTGTAGTGTTCTTTTCTTTAGGACGACAACTTTATCGTTCCACCCTATATATATATATATATATATATATACATATATATATATATATGCAGAATCTGACATTAAATAGCCTACAAGGTTTGATAGACCAATAAACCCAACCAATCAAGAAACTGTGTAAGAAAATAGTAAAAAGTGCTTGTTGCTTTTATGACAGATCTGGTTTAAAACCTAAAACATTGAAATATGAACCGGCTAAACCGAGTTTTATTTCCCACTGCAATTATTGGAAAATGACAAAAAATCAAAGAAATAAAAAGGATAATGTAGGATCGTAATCATACATACATAAGTGTATATATGTACATATGTACATATATATATATTTATATATATAAGTTTATATATATATATATATATATTCTGTGTTCAAATTGTTACCTTTAGTGGGAATACAAGATAAATAGAATTGTTTATATATATATATATATATATATATATATATATATATATATATATATATATATATATCAATACATGTCAGGCACCCCACTAGAGTATGCAGTCGATGGATTGCGAAAAAATGTCTTTCATCTATAAGAATGTGTGTGGAGGGGGGTGATTATAACCATAGCGACGAGCAAAAGATAATTCCAATTTTACAAATATATGGATAGATAGATAGATAGATAGTGGATGATTAAAAAGTAACTCGTCATTTTGAAATTCTTATAATTTATTTCTTAACTTATCTTTACAAAAAATAGGTTATTTTTTTAAATAAGTAGTTATTTTTCTATTATCATATATATATATATATATATATATATATATGTATATATATATATGTGTGTGTGTATGTGTGTGTGTGTGTGTCTTTGTGCGTGTGTGCCAATTTCTTTTTAAGTATAGCTTAACAAGTTCGACATCAGAGTTTTCCCTCTCCTAGATCGGTTAGAATACCAGAGTTAAATTGCCTAGTCTGCCCTAGTATTTACACATAACTGGAGGGAAAAGGGTGGCATTCATACCTTTTCCATGGGTATATACGTAAATGTGTACGTGTGTGGGTGCATGTAAATATGTATGCATATATATATATATATATATATATATATATATATATATATATATATATATATATGTTACATAGCCATACATGAACATGTGAAATGTACATAGAATGTTCATAACTCATATATAGATGACATAGGAATCCCGAAACACAAAAAACACTTACGACTTCTTTGTTCAGGTACGAAACTTTTTATTACCTTAGAGTTCAAGGTAATTCGACATAAGAAGAGTGATACACAATCTTTCTATGCTGACTTATACATCTGCCCCCCACTACGCGCGGAACCCGCCACAAGGCCTCGGTGAGCTTCGAGAGTCAACCTTCTATTTCGGAGGCAAAAACTCAACTCACTGACTTTTTTCAAATCTCCCCAAAATCCTCCGCGCACGCTTCCGGTGTACGATGCCATTCACATCCCCCGGTCTCAATTTCCTATCTGGAATTTTTATCTGTGAATGACACATCCAACCCACGCGCTCATGAACACCTGCGTTCATGTTGCACCTAACTAACCAATACGCTAAGCGAAAGGTTCTCAGCCTAACTAAACCGAAAGGCAAGATATATAAGACGAAATCCCTTGGCCATTATTTTACATATATATGTATATATATATACATGCATATATATATAAGTACATATATGGTAATATACTAAGCTTTTTGCTTAGATGTGGCACAAAGCCATATGAATGGGGCACCCAATGAGACTCGAACTCACTCGTGTAGGTTTGCTAGTCTAGCTTGCTAACCATTACGCTACCCGAGGCGCCCTATATAAGTACATATATGTATATACATATAAGTATATAAGCATATAAGATGATATATGTTCATCAATAAGTGTATATATGTACATATGTACATATATATATATTTATATATATAAGTTTTTTTTTATATATATATATGTACAGTTGTATATATATATATATATATATATATATATGCATGTGTACTTGTCCCTGTGAACCCTCATAGGTTATTTAATACCAAAGGGTTACAAGCCCGAAAATGAACGTAATAACGCAACAAGAGTTTGAACTCCCTCACGACGATGTCGCTGTCTAGTACGTTAGCGGTGAGACTTCTCTCGTACTACTTATTTTTTTTAAATAGAATAAATGAAAAGTCACAAAACTGATAGACATGAGAAAAACACAAAGAGATAGTAAATAAAAAACAAAAAATTTGCATAAAATAACACTTGACAGTTTGACGCGCCGTTATAAACAATCAGTCAAAGTTAATGTTATTGGATATTTTAATATTGCTTTGATTGTCACACTGTTTTGAACGAACGAAACATTGGCCATTCGTTTATTTCTCATTTGATACTCGAAATGTATAGTCTTGTACCGAACTTGACTTTGTCTAAAGCCATAACTATAAACGGAAACGGCTTGACTGTGATTTTCTCCCCTTGGCAAGAAAAGTTAATGGTCACTTAACCCATCTAAGCCCTGGATCTATTCCATATTGAAATAAGTTTTAAGTAAGCCGATCGTAGTCGAGGGTGACCCGAAGCTCCTTTTTAAATAGCTGCTACACCGAGGTGTATAGGAGGGCGC